>CM066604.1:1897500-1977500 GCA_033816785.1 Picus viridis | reverse complement strand
TTGGAAAGGTCAGGCACTGACTTATCAGCATAGACAAAATCCCTTCCTATAATGTATGTGTTGATTCTCAAATTAAATATATTAATGTATTATTTGCTCTTAAAATGTCATTCAATAGATAGGAGGCTTAGGTTTCCTGGCAGACCTTTGAAGCTTAAAGAGTAATGTAATAATAGTACATTAATCCATAAGCTACACAGGCTTCTCCCAGCAGACCCCAAACTCAGAGCTGGCTCTGAAGCCCTGAATTTGCTGCATCTGTTTCTAGGAATTTCTGTCTAACAATAGTGGACTTGTTGGAATCTGCTCTGCCAGCTCCAGCATGAAATGCTGCTTTTCTCCCACCCATCTGTTCAGCATTACCATTTGGGCACCTGTAACTGGGGGTTCTGGGGGGCAAAGGCAGGTGGCCATTCCTACAGTGGTGCACTTCCCTCCCCTGCTAGCACAGGGGTAGGCTGGAGGCACCGAACCCTGCTCCCCGTGTCTGCGCTGAGAGCAAGTCTCTGGAGCCAAAGCTTCATTTGGGCCAGGCCCAGGTTTGAGCTAGAGGAAAGGCTGCATTTGGACTTTTCCCCAGGCTGAATTCTTGGCACAAGCAAATTCTCTCTTGGGAACAAAAAAGAAAAGGGGGAAAAAAATAAACCCAGAAAAAAATAGGGGGAGGGGGAAAGAGTCTTGAAAGAATGTCTCCATCTTTTCCTCCAAAGCATCTCCATCCATCTCTCTGTTTGTCTGTCTAGAGATGATAGCTTGATAGCTCTTGAAATGCCAAACCTGATGTTTTGGAGAGCTTGGAATCCTTCTCTGAACTGCACTGCTTTTAATTCTTGCAAGCCTTAATACTTGATTGACAAACAGAGTTAAACAATCCATCACAGTTGCCTTCTCTACAAACTGTAACCTTTTTTTTCCCTGTTTGTGGAGCAGGCACACATGTGGAGCATGGCTTTGGGGGTTGTGTTCCCCCCCCCCCCCCCCCCCTTTTAGTGTCTGTTTATTCCAGTTTATTCAGTGCACTTTTGGGGTTTTTTTCTCTATTGGTCTTGCTGCCTCTTCCCACCTCCACACAGCACACCTCCCACCTCCCACGGCTGGGAAATGCAAGCTGTGAGTTTGTGTGAGGGCAGAAATCCTGGGAATGTCCCAGCTGAAGGAGAAGTTGTCCCTTTCTGCCTGTGCCTCCCTGCACAGGAGGTGCTGGCCACCCCAAAGGCTGTGGTATAAGCAGGAACACAGAAGTTCCACCTCAGCATGAGGAGAAGCTTCTTTGGTGTGAGGGCCCTGGAGCAGGCTGCCCAGAGAGGTTGTGGAGTCTCCTTCTCTGGAGAGCTTCCAACCCTGCCTGAATGCATTCCTCTGTGACCTGCCCTAGATGACCCTGCTTTGGCAGGGGTTGCTCTCAGTGGTCTCCAGAGGTCCCTTCCAACCCCTACCACTCTGTGATTCCTTTGAAGCCTGCCCTCAGCCATGGCAGAAGGATGGAGAAGCTGAGTGCTCACTCCAGGAGCCACGTGGGCAGTCTGGGTTTGGTCTGTCTGGAACTTCTGGGTGTCTGTCCCTGGAACTTCCAGGTGCCCCCGGTGACAGCAATGATGACTGTGCTCATGCCCTGACCTTTGAGGATGAATGAGAATCTTGTGCTGTTTCTGGGCCGCCTTGGTGGGCTGCCAGCACTGCAAGAACAGTCAACAGAAATGGATGTGGAGGTCTGCTCAGCACTGTGGATGTTCTCCCTGCCAGTGCTGGCAATTATTAAATCATTGTTATTGCTGTGATGATAGCAAAAGTAATGTTTGATAATTGCTAAGGCAGATTAACATCTTCTGCAATTTCACATTTGGGGAGAAGCTTAACGGAGTGGTGATGCTGAAAGAGTGGATGGCACCAGAGGGAGCTGAGCTGGGGAGGATCCGTGGAGCTCCACTCTGCTGCAATCCTGCTCTCATCCCAGCCCCACCCAAGGCAGCTCCTCTTCAGGGGAGAGATTCAGCTCGGCTTGCAAAGGGCAAAGATGACAACAAATAACTGCCCAAATGAGTTTGGCAGGAGGGAAATTCCTCCCCTCTCGGCTTCCCAGAACTTCCATCCCTTCCCATCCCACTGGTGAGGCAGAGCAGACCCAGGGCTCAGCCTGGCAGAGAAGTGCCTCCCAAGCTGCCCGCTCCCCGCGGGGGCAGAAGGGGAGGGGGCAGCATTCCCTCTGGAGAGCAGGGGAGGATTTCCTGGTGTAACCCTGGATCAGGAAGCCATAAAGGTCACTGAGAGAACATGCTGGGATCCTTCTCTTCAGCTCTTGTAATGGTATTAGCAATGACTGCTTCTTACTCAATCACACTCCCAAAGGATTTTCAATAAACTTTTTATGTGCCATAACTGTTACATTAAATAAAGCTGAAAGTATTGAGTAAACTGACTGTAAATCACTTTAGATGCCTTGGAATTACATTAAGTGTGAGAATTATGGATCTTTTGCTGCTTGCAGAAACAGAGAGATGACAGAGCCAGAAATTTTTATGCTGCCAACCCTTCTGAAGGGTTTTGGGTTTTCTTTCCCTCATTATTCCTTTGTGCCATCCAAGAGGCATCTCCTCCCCTAAGTGGCTTGTTCAGGGACGTGCTGGGACCAAGCACCATCCCCGTGGTGTAGGAGCTTGTGCTGCTGGCGGATGTTTCCCCTTCCTGTCAAGCTGGGTTGGCTTTTCTCTCAGCCTGGAAATGATAATGAAATGCTGGGCTAGGGTTAAGTCCTAGCAGAGCTGAACAGGCTCAGGAGTTTTATTGCATCAAGAGTGATTTTCTGTTGGGAGCCTGACAGCCAATACTTCATCAATACAAATATATCTTTTGCTATAAATAAATGCTGAGGAAACCTGCTCTGTCTGTACTCCTTAGGCACCCCAGAGTCAGCTGAAATGTGTCTTGCATTTCATACCCAATGGAGGGAGCCAAGACTGAATCAAAGCAGCCACCTGAATCAAAGCAGCCAGGAGTGCCCTGCACTGCAGGATGAATGAACTTCCCTACTCCTTTTCCTGTGCTTCTCCCCTCATGCAGTGTTGTCCCACTTAGGTTCCACTGTCAATGACTGGAAGGCAAGTTCTGGAAGATGCCTTGGAGCAAAGGCAGAGTGAAAGAGGGAGAACAGTCACGGAATCATAGCATCATGGAATTGTTTGGGTTGGGAAAGGCCTCCGAGATCATCAAATCCAACCATCAACCTAACACCACCACGGCCATTCAACCATGTCCTCAAGTGCCATCTTTCCCTCTCTGTCACCACATCCACTGGTGTACAACCCACAGATCAATGGAGGAGCGTCCTCAACCTGAAGGGATGTCAGGATCAGCCTTCTCACCTTTGGAGACCACAGCCAGCATCTCATGTTGGCAGGACATACCCAGCAAGAAAGAGTCAGGGCAGGCCTGGGAGAAGCTGCCAAGACCTGACTGACTGGAAGGGCAATGAAGCTGGGGAAGAATCTGGAGAACAGAGCTGGGGAGGAGCAGCTGAGGGAGCTGGGGGTGCTCAGCCTGGAGAAGAGGAGGCTGAGGGGAGACCTCCTTGCTCTCTACAGCTCCCTGAGAGGAGGCTGCAGTGAGGTGGGGGTTGGTCTCTTCTCCCTAGTCTCAGGTAATAGAAGGAGAGGAAATGGCCTGGAATTGTGCCAGGGGAGGCTTAGTTTGGACATTAGAAGAAATTTCTTTGCTGCAAGAATGGTCAGGGATTGACACAGGCTGCCCAGGGAGGTGGTGGAGTCCCCATCCCTGGAGGTGTTCAAGAAACCTGTGGTCATGGTTCAATGGCCATGGTGGTGCTGGGTTAGTGTTGGACTGGATGAGCTTTTCCAAGCCAAACAATTCCATGATTCCAAGTGGAGGGCAATGATATTGGGGGGATCCTGGTTTCCTGTGCTACCACCACTGCTGCCCTGTGGATCTCCTCTCCAGCCAAAGCAGGCAGGCTGGCACGGAGCAGGACGAGAAGAGGGTGAGGAAAGGGAAGGAGACCTGGCTGGGAGCGCTGCTCTGCCCCAACCTCCTGCACTCCAGCATCCCCATGAGGAAAGAGTCAGGGGGAGGGAGGAGGGGGGGGGGGCAAAAAATGGCTCCCAGTGGGAAAAGCCTCCTGTTTTGCTGCTCTTGTAAAGCAGCTGCATTCAGCATGTCACCAGCACGTCTTACAACGCAGGAGACAATGCCCAGAGTTCTGTAGAGCAGCAGCACATTAACCTCTGTGCACTCATGCCGGGCTGCCACAAAAGCTGCCTGCTCGGAGCTGCAGGGCCCAGGGTAATTGCCTGCCGCCTGGGGAAACGATCCAGGGCTGTGTGAAGATAAGGACACAAGTGCTAAAGGCAAATCACCTGCCTTTGATTATGCTTGCCCTAAAAATAATTAGCGTGGCCTCTGAAATCATACTGCGAGGGGCTTGGTTTGAGCAGGGGGCTGTAACCTACAGATCAGAGCTTGCTTGCTGGAGAGGTGATCTGTGGAATTGTGTGGATGGGCCTTGGGGTTTCCTCTTTTCTTTACCATTTTCTTTTTCCCCCTATTTATAATTTTCTTTTTCCTCTTTATACTTTTCTCTTTTTTCCCCCTTTTCTTGATCCTTTCCTTTCCCCCCTTTTCTTGATCCTTTCCTTTTTCCCCCCCCTTTTCTTGATCCTTTCCTTTCCCCCTTGATCCTTTCCTTTCCCCCCTTTTCTTGATCCTTTCCTTTCCCCCCCTTTTCTTGATCCTTTCCTTTCCCCCCTTTTCTTGATCCTTTCCTTTCCCCCCTTTTCTTGATCCTTTCCTTTCCCCCCCTTTTCTTTCTGGGTCCTCTTCTTCCCCCCTTTTCTTTCTGGGTCCTCTTCTTCCCCCCTTTTCTTTCTGGGTCCTCTTCTTCCCCCCCCTTTTCTTTCTTGGTCCTCTTCTTTCTTTTTCCTCTTTCTGTTTTATTTTTTCCCTCTGTTCTTTATTATTTTCCTTTTCCACAGCCCCAGTGCAAGACAAATGAACGAGCTCCTATTGCTCTGAATAACACCGAGGTGACTGCTTGCCAGCCTGTAAAACCTGGGGTTGTCCCCTCCTGGAGTTAGAAGCTTGACCTTAAGACAATTCCTGCCAGTTTCTCCCAAGGGGAGGAGGTCCCTGTGCTGCAGCAGCAGCAGCCTGTTGGCCACAGGTAATGCTTTCTGACTTGGGATCATGAGCTGTGTGTTTGCCACCAGGCATAAAAATTCACCACCTCTTGTGAGCCGAAGCAGGGAGCAGAACGGGAGGGTTTGTTGGTTTGGGTTTGTGTTTGGGGTGGGGTGTTTTTTTTTTTGTTGCTGTTGTTGTTGTTGTTTTCCTTTCCCCATTTGCTGCATCTATCTGGGAGCACACAAAAAAAAAATATCAAGGTCAGCGCAGAAAGCAGGAAATAAACCAGCAGCTGCATAGGAAATTGCAGGCTGGCTGGGTTTACGTGCTAGCTCCCCACAATTTGGTGTGAATTGCAGGTGATCAGAACCTGGGAAAAGCTTTTGTGTGCGCACAGCCTTGGCAACCCCCAGCCCTAAAAGCCCTGAGTCAGCTTTCCTAAAACCCTGTGTTTTGACTTAAATAATGAGGTACTACAGCACCAGCCACGCAGGGCTGTGTTTGCTTGAAGCCCTCAGGGATTTTCTTTTTACAGCTTTGTTCTGCCGCTTTCCCCTCTCTGCTAGTCCTGCTTGTTTACCCGAGTGCGCGTGGAAGGTTTCTGTGGCCCAGGTGTCTGCCCCAGACGAGAGGCTGCAGAGGGCCTCCCGTGTGTCTTAGTGCTCCCCAGGCTCTCCCTGCAGCCAAAGAGAATGGGTTATCCAGGGAGGTGGTTGAGGCCCCGTCCCTGGAGGTGTTTAAGCCCAGGCTGGATGAGGCTCTGGCCAGCCTGATCTAGTGTGGGGTGTCCCTGCCCATGGCAGGGGGTTGGAACTAGACGATCCTTGTGGTCCCTTCCAACCCCGACTGATACTATGATACTATGAAAGCAGGGACAGAGAGTCCTCCACAAGCTGCTGGGGCTCCCATGCATTGTTCTCCCATAACAGAGCTGCAAATACCTGTGAGCCCATTTGATCACAATACAATACACCAGGTTGGAAGAGACCTTCAAGATCCAAGCCCATCAACCAATCCAACCCACCTAAACAACTAAACCAAGCACCCCATCAAGTCTCCTCCTGAATACCCCCAATGAAGGTGACTCCACCACCTCCCTGGGCAGCCCATTCCAATGGGCAATCACTCTCTCTGTATAGAACTTCTTCCTAACATCCAGCCTAAACCTGCCCTGGCGCAGCCTGAGACTGTGTCCTCTTGTTCTGGTGCTGGCTGCCTGGGAGAAGAGGCCAACCTCTGCCTGGCTACAACCTCCCTTCAGGTAGTTGGAGAGAGTAATAAGGTCACCCCTGAGTCTCCTCTTCTCCAGGCTAAGCAACCCCAGCTCCCTCAGCCTCTCTTCATAGGGCTTGTGTTCCAAACCCCTCACCAACTTAATTCCCTTCTCTGGACACGTTGCAGCAAGTCAACCTCCTTCCTGAACTGAGGGCCCAGCAGGTACCTGAGAAGCAAATGCCCTGACTTCAGTAACCTCTGCTGTTCCTCCCTCTGCTAGAACCTGCCAGAGCCCTCCTGGGGATGAGCAAAGGCACTTCAAACAGGATGAAAAGGCAAGAGGGGGGCTGCCTTCTTGAGAAGCACATTGTTCAGTTCTTTGAAGAACTGGGAAGTTGTGCAGAAATGAGTCAACTTTGCTGTTAACTTGGGTCATGGATCTTGAAAACGTCCCTTTTCCATGAAATCCCAGTGGATTTCTGGGGTGCAGCACCCACAGGCCATGTTCACAGAGCAGCTGTGGGCCTAAGAGGTGTCTGGATGCTGGAGGGCTGCGCAGCAGCTCCCAAACACATTCTGCATCTGATTTCCATCTCCAAGCAGCTCATGCTGGGTGCCTCCATCACCCAGATGCTTGTTTAAAATCCTTCTGCAAGTCTGTGAGCCTCTTTAAGCATCGAACACCGCTGTCTATCTAGACTGGTTTTGCATGCATGAGTTTGGCAACACCACTTAAACAAGTTCATTGTATAAATGGATGGGGCGGGGGGGGGGGGGCGGGAACAACAAACAACCAAACCAATCCCCAAAGACTTCAACATTCTGTCAGTGCTCAAGGCAGGTCTCCAAGAGTCTCTGCTAGACACTGAGCTGGCATAAATCAGCATAGTTCAGTAGTCTTCACCTGGAGCTCTGCTGCTTTATGCCAGGGGAGACCTAAAATGATGTTTCTTGTGCTTAGAGCAGGGGCTAGGAAAGGGCTGGCTGAGAAGTGATTTCCCTGATGCCCTTTGAGACTGGTGTGGTTTGTCTCACCAGTGGAATGAGTTTGGCATCTCTTAACGACCATTCATCAGCTCCTAAACACATGACAGAAAGGTCATGGGCATGTGGAGATAACAAGGGACCCTGTGAATTAGGAGTAAGAAATAACAGCATTTAGGGCTGGCTGGAGAGTTAAATGTTTCAAAATCAGACTTGGGGGAAAAGTAGAAGTGATATTTCCTTTTGACCTTTTAGAAATGCTCTGAAAGACTCCAGACTGCACAGCGGCTGGAAATGAGGGCCTGGGGGGCTCCTTGTGCTGACAAACCCTGGTCGAGGGCTGTCCTCTTGCTCGGAGACCTTGAAGCCAGGCAGCCCGGGGGCAGCCAAGCCTGGCTGCAGAGCTGGCAGGCTCTGCTCAGTCCCTGGCCACTGCTGTGTCAGCACTTCTCTGAGACCAGCCCAGGAGCACTGCTCTGTGCCAGGCTGGCATTTTCCTACAGAGGAATGCTCCCTGGGAAAATCTGGAGCTTGTTTCATTGCAGAGCTGCCCATCGAAGACAGGGACACTAACGGGTGGCAGAGCTGCAGAGCTTGGCTGGGATGCTGGGGCAAAACTCTGAGGCAACCTGGTCTAGATGAATTCTGTCTTGGGAGGGCTGGAGAAATGCTTTCCTGCAGGAGAACCTCTTTGCAGCCTGTCCCAGGCAGTCTGAGCACAGCAGCTGTCACTGATCCCCTTCATTCCCTATTCTGATCTCTGGGGTTCCAGCAGGAGCTGGGGAGTTCCTATGCAATGGATCTGCCCTTGCAGGACCAAAGGACAAGGCAAGAAGGCTACAGGCAGGAGCTGAGGGTGCTGGACAAAAGGCCAGAAGAGTCTTGCAGGAAGCTGAGGTAGTGTCCAGGGTGTGAGCTGCTCTTCTCCTCCACAGATGTTGTCAGCAGCAGGTTCCTGTGAGCGTGGCTGGCAGCTGCTGAGCTCTGCAGCAGAGGTCACTGTACAGCCAGGAGAGCAGAGAGATGCTCCTGCTTCAGCCTGACCTTCCCTGGGCAATGCACAGACTCCTCTTCTTCCTCACACCACCCATGTGCTGTCCTGGGACCTATTCCCAGCAGGGTATGATGGGACAGAGGGAGCCAGCTGGGGAGACACCATCCATCCATCCATCCACCCATCCACCCCCTGGGGCAATGTGAGCACAAGAGGCAGCTCTGCCAGCACCATCAGCAGTGTGGTGATGAACTGCTGAAGGCTCTTTGCGGCCTAAAATAGATGCATATGGAGTGGTCTGACCTGAAAGCCTGGATCAGCTGAACACCACATGGACCTTGCTTATCTGATGTCGTGCTGGTTCCACCAGCAGAGCTGGAGAGGCTCAGAGTAGCCAGGCTTTAGCCTTTGCTTGGGGCAAGAAGTGTCCTATAGGCACCCAAGGCTTCCATTATCTGTTATTGTTGGTGCTGGTGTGCAGAGGCTGATCCCACAGCTCCCACAGGGCACCTCTGGAAAACCAGCTTAGAATTGTTTGGGTTGGAAAAGGCCTCTAAGGTCATCCAGTCCAACCATCAACCCACCACCACCACCACTAAACCATGTCCCAGGTGCCATGGCCACACATTTCCTGAACACCTCCAGGGATGGGGACTCCACCACCTCCCTGGGCAGCCTCTTTGCCTGCTTGTTGGGAAAACACCCAAGCCAGAGATGGAGAATGAAAAGGTTAGACAGCTTTGTTCTGCCACTTTCCCCTCTCTGCTAGTCCTGCTTGTTTACCTGAGTGCCCATGGAAGGTTTCTGTGGCCCAGGTGTCTGCCCCAGATGAGAGGCTGCAGAGGGCCTCCCGTGTGTCTTGGTGTTCCCCAGGCTCTCCCTGCAGCCAAAGCAGGGACAGAGAGTCCTCCACAAGCTGCTGGGGCTCCCATGCATCATTCTCCCATTATGAGCAGCAGCTACCTGAGAAGCAAATGCCCTGACTTCAGCAACCTCTGCTGTTCCTCCCTCTGCTAGAACCTGCCAGAGCCCTCCTGGGGATGAGCAAAGGCACTTCAAACAACCCACAGATCAATGGAGAACAGGGCTGGGGAGGAGCAGCTGAGGGAGCTGGGGGTGCTCAGCCTGGAGAAGAGGAGGCTGAGGGGAGACCTCCTTGCTCTCTACAGCTCCCTGAGAGGAGGCTGCAGTGAGGTGGGGGTTGGTCTCTTCTCCCTAGTCTCAGGTAATAGAAGGAGAGGAAATGGCCTGGAATTGTGCCAGGGGAGGCTTAGGTTGGACATTAGAAGAAATTTCTTTGCTGCAAGAATGGTCAGGGATTGACACAGGCTGCCCAGGGAGGTGGTGGAGTCCCCATCCCTGGAGGTGTTCAAGAAACCTGTGGTCATGGTTCAATGGCCATGGTGGTGCTGGGTTGGTGTTGGACTGGATGAGCTTTTCCAAGCCAAACAATTCCATGATTCCAAGTGGAGGGCAATGATATTGGGGGATCCTGGTTTCCTGTGCTACCACCACTGCTGCCCTGTGGATCTCCTCTCCAGCCAAAGCAGGCAGGCTGGCACAGAGCAGGACGAGAAGAGGGTGAGGAAAGGGATGGAGACCTGGCTGGGAGCGCTGCTCTGCTAGAAGTCCCTCTGCTAGAACCTGCCAGAGCCCTCCTGGGGATGAGCAAAGGCACTTCAAACAGGATGAAAAGGCAAGGGGGGGGGGGGGCTGCCTTCTTGAGAAGCACATTGTTCAGTTCTTTGAACCTACCACCACCACTAAACCACGTCCCAGGTGCCATGGCCACACGTTTCCTGAACACCTCCAGGGATGGGCACTCCACCACCTCCCTGGGCAGCCTCTTTGCCTGCTTGTTGGGGGAAAACACCCAAGCCAGAGAGGGAGAATGAAAAGGTTAACCAGCAAATTGCTGTGCTTCTGCTGGCCACAGAAGGCAGGGCACAGCCTCCCTAAACCCGCCGCAGAAGTCTTAATGGGCAAGGCAAATTATTTTGCCTTCCACTAAAGGGCAATTTTCTAATCAGCCGCTCGGGTTTGAAGCCTGCAGAGAAGAGAGAGCAAAGGGAGAGAGGAAGAGATATTTATATATGTATATTTAAAAAAAAAAAAAAAAAAAAGGGGGGGGGGGAAAGGAGGGGAAGAAGAAAGGGAGGAAGGTAAAAGAAACACTTAGGCTCTAATGGAAGCTCATTTCTGTAAAGTACCCTGGTGGCCCCTGTGGGCCTGGAGAATTAAACGCTGTCATTCATGGCTTGCAAGCGGAGCCATCCAGTTTGCAGACACCTGTCATAATTAAACTAATGGCTCTGAAAATGTGCCTTGATATTAAATCTATCTTGCACCGAAGAGCAGGGCTGATTAAAACTGCTCCTTGACAGTTAATGATGAACCTCTCTCGCTTGCCGAGCTCCGGGACTGGAACAGACCGGTTCAGCTCTCCCTCCCCTTGGTCAGCTCTTTCTCATGTTCCTCCTCCACAGCCTGAAATCCATGGGTTCTCCCCAGGTCCGGTCCTGCAGGAGTCCCCCAGGCCCTTGGAGGGTTGCTGGGGTAGTTGATGTTTTGCTTCGGTCTTGGGCTATGGCTCCAGCGTGTCCCAGGAGAGGAGACATCCACACAAGGGCTGAGGTTGGCTTCCCATAGTGCTGTGGCATTGCAGAGGTAGTGATGGTGACCTCTGGGAGTGATCAGAATCACAGAATGGGTTGGGTTGGAAGGGAGCTTCAAGTTCACCCAGTGCCAACCCCTGCCACGGGCAGGGACACCTCCCACCAGCCCAGGTTGCTCAAGGCCTCATCCAACCTGGCCTGGAACACCTCCAGGGAGGAGGCATCCACAGCCTCCCTGGGCAACCTGTGCCAGTGTCTCCCCACCCCCACTGCAATCACTTTCTTCTGGGAATGCTGAACCACATTCTTCTGCCCAGAATCTGTGCCCTGTCTGGTGCTGTGCATCTGGGAGAGCTCAGAGAGCTCTTTTTTCAGTGATGGTAATAGGTAGTTGGCATCAAAATATGACTTTTCCTTGCTCCAGGGCTCATCAGCTGCTCCTGCTTATTCCCCTGAAGATGTCAGAACCAACTTCTGACATCACAGCCTGTTGCCAGGGCAATGGGTTTGCTGTTGCAAAACCAGGACTGTGATTAATCAGAGAAAGAAGAGTCCTCAAGGAACCAAGTCAGTGTTTACTTGGAAATGTGTCCAGTAACCACTTGGTGCTCCCAAGCACATCGCTCTCAGCAGCCTGCTCCAGCCTCCCCGCTCAGCCTCCCCGCTCAGCCTCCCCGCTCAGCCTCACCAAGCCACTTGTCTCCAGATTTCTTTCCCACTTGCTGCCGACCTCATCAAGGACAAAAACCAGGCAAGCTGTGAGGATCAGAGTCCCACTTGCCCCACAGGTGGTGGGGTTTTGACATTCAGAACACAGCAGTGCTCCAAGTGTGGGATGCCCAGACAGGCACAATAATCCTCCAGTGAATGCAGAGCTAATCAGACACAGCCCCAGTAATTAGTGTGACACAAGCTCTGTGAAGTTCAGATAAGCATCAGCAGTTCCAAGGAGCATTTATTATTATTTGCTGGCTCTCTCTTGGTCTCTGGGTGCTTTAATTCCCCAGCTCTACAAGGGAGATAATAAAGCTCTCTTGTCTGCTTTGCTTTAACTGATGCTGAGCTCCATGGGATGTGGGCTTGAGAGGGTACAGCAAAGGGCTCTGAGGATGATTAGGGCACTTCAACATCTGCCATGAAACAAAGGCTGAGGGACTTGGGGCTGTTTAGCCTGGAGAGGAGAAGACTGAGGGGGCATCTTCTCACTGCTTACCAATACTTCAAGGGTGGCTGTCTGCAGGATGGGGCCAGGCTTTGGTTTTTCCACTGGTGCCCAGTGACAGGATAAGAAGGAACAGGCACAGACTCGACCATCAGAAGTTCCATCTAAACATGGGGAGGAACTTCTTTAATTTAGGGGTGATGGAGCCCTGGGGCAGGCTGCCCAGAGAGGTGGTGGAGACATTCCAAACTTGCCTGGAAATTGCAGTCCTGGGCAAGCTGCTGTGGGTGCCCCTCAGGGGGCTTGGACTGGCTGACCCCCAGAGGTCCCTTCCAACCCCTACCACCCTGGCATTCCACGAGCTGCTCCCTCTGAAGGCACACTCAGCACCGAGCCCTCTGTTAGGGGCTCCCCTCCTTCCTGAGGAGGTCCTTTGAGGAGTATCCAGAGGGGAGAGCCCCACTTGTTGGAGCCTGAGGAGAGGAGCTGTTCCCACCCCGCCTGGCAGTGACACCCAGCCAGGCTCCGATCTGTCATTAGCTTCCTTCCCCAGCTCTAATGCCATCCGCTGCCACAACAGTAATTACCAGGAGATTAGGCAGCATTAAGCACTCTTTAATTTGACACATTGCAATGATCTCCATTCAGCCTTTCTGCTCGAATAACTCTCCATAAATATTTTGCGAGGCTACCAAAATAAACAGAGGCTGGGAGGCTGTTTGCACAGCTGAGATCTCCGCAGCTCCCCGAGAGCACAGGTAGCAGAGGGCAGGGTGGCACAGGGTGGCACAGGGTGGGGACAGAGCGGTCAGCTGGGTACCTGTGAGAGCTATAGAATTGAAGAATTGTCAGGGTTGGAAGGATCACAGACCCCAGGCTCACAGGATGGAAGGGGTTGGAAGAGACCTCCAGAGATCATCGAGATCCAGAGCAGGATCACATAACCAATATAATCCGGGGCAGGTCACACAGGAATGCATCCAGACAGGTCTTAAAAACCTCCAGAGAAAGAAAGTCCACAACCTTTCTGGGGAGCCTGCTCCAGGGCTCCAGCACCCTTGCAGTGAACAAATTCTTCCTCATGTTGAGGTGCAACCTCCTGCAAGAGACCTCAAGGATCATCCAGTTCCAACCCCTCCTGCCATGGGCAGGGACACCTCAGGTTTCATAGTAGCATAGTATCAGTCAGGGTTGGAAGGGACCACAAGGATCAGCTAGTTCCAACCCCTCTGCCATGGGCAGGGACACCCCACACTAGAGCAGGCTGGCCACAGCCTCATCCAGCCTGGGCTTAAACACCGCCAGGGACGGGGCCCCAACCACCTCCCTGGACAACCCATTCCAGGCCTTCACCACTCTCATGGGGAAGAACTTCCTCCTCACCTCCAGCCTGAATCTCCCCACCTCCAACTTCATTCCATTCCCTCTAGTCCTATCACTACCTGAGATCCTGAGAAGTCCCTCCCCAGCCTTCTTGGAGCCCCCTTCAGGTACTGGAAGGCCACAATGAGGTCACCTCAGAGCCTTCTCTTCTCCAGCCTGAACAGCCCCAGAGCCACATCCAGCCTGGCCTTAAGAACCTCCCGGGATGGGGCTTCCACCACCTGCCTGGGCAGAGGAGTGGGGAGAAGATCTTGGTGCAGCAGAAGTGAAAATGCTAAGGCTAATTTATGCCTTGCACCCCTGGCAATTGAATAGGAAGCATTTTTTAAACAGCAACCCAGTCAAGAGGGATGAGGATTTATGCAAGAAGTGGCTGCATTAGAAGAAATAATAATTACCCTGGAGCTGGCTCCTCTCCCTCTCTCTCTCTCTCTCTCTCTCTCTCTCTCTCTCTCTCTTTTATTTTTTGTTTTATTTTAGTTTAGGTTTTTCTTTCTTCCTTTCTTTCTTTCTTTCTTTTTTTTTTTTTTTTGGTGTGCTATTAGCCCAGACATTATTCATTAAGTAATGCAATGGAAAAACCACTGTTAATACAGCAATAAATCCCATGGGGCTCCATTGCTTCTGAGATAGGATCATTTGGTAATTACAGTGCATTAGAAGTTCAATATTCTTTCCTTTTTTTCCCCCCCCCTGTTTTTCTCCCCCCCCCCCCCGAGCTCCTCTCCTGGATGAGTGGTGAGCTGTGAAGGCAGGATGTGCCAGGAGGATTTACTGTAAACACATCCTGAGCTGCTCCACGTGGGGCTTTTTTTGCATCAGCAGCTGGGATGGGCAAGAGCAAAGAGATTGAGAGTGGTGATGAAGAAGAAATTCTTGCCAGTGAGGGTGGGGAGACTCTGGCACAGGTTGCTTGGGGAGGTTGTGGCTGCCTCCTTCCTGGAGGTGCTCAAGGCCAGGTTGGATGAGGCCTTGAGCAACCTGGGCTGGTAGGAGGTGTCCCTGCCCATGGCAAGAGTGTTGAAACTGGATGATCTTGAAGGTCCCTTCCAACCCAAACCATTCTGTGCATCTATGAAGCAAAGGGAGAGGAGTGGTGCAGAGAGCCCAGGGAGGCATCCCTGCACCTCCCATGGGGCCACCTTCTCTCTGCTGACTGGAAGAGGAGCCCAGGATGATGATGCTTTTAGGGTGCGCTCCGTGGTTGTCTGTGGGGGCTGGTGTGGATCTGGGCTCTCAAGCTTTTGTCTTTCTTTGTGGGCAGTGTCCCCTTTTACTGCATGACTGAGAGTGGAGTCACTTGGGAGTGAAGGGGGACGGTTTGGTCAGAGCACAGATGAGCCAGGGACAGAGCAAGAAGGTCTTGGTGGGTCCTTGACAAAAGGAATTGGTGCTTCCATGAGCATATTGCAGAGGCCCAAGAGCAAAGCCAGCAGGGGATTGTCCACCTCCACTCGCCCGAGCCATGGAGCTCCTGCTGCGCACAGCACCGAGCCAGGAGCCCAGGGAGCAGCTCTGTGTTTGCTCTGGGGTAAGGCTGCTGTCATGAGAAGGAAACTCCTCTTCCTCACTCAGGCAGCTGCTGTGAAAGCCCAGAGAGGTCTGCTGGCTGCCCTCAGATGCTTCTGCCCTGCGTGCTGAGTAAACTCCCTCCGTTCATGGTGTCAATACTGGCTCGCAGTCATCCCTGCTCCTGGAGCAGCCCTCGCCAGCTTGTGGCCCAGCTCTGCTGCACAGGGAGAGCTGTCAATAGCCTGTCAATAAAATACTAGGGGCTATTGATCAGCATAGGCATTTAGGGGTCACTGGTCGATAGGAACTCTCATCAGGAGATGTAGGAAATGAGCACTTTCAAATAGAGGCAGGAAAGTGAGACTCCCCGAGGGGGAATGCTACAACTCAATTTTCCCTCTCCTGTTGCTTTGTCAATTTGCCCAAGTCTGGAGAAGGTGGTGGCTGCTGAAGCAAGGAAAGAGGGGGAGGAAAGGGAAAAACACTTCCAAGTGTTTGACTGAAAACATCTCAGAGGCTGAAATCCAGCCAGCCACAAGCCAGCCACAGGCGAGCCTTGGGCTGGGTGCTGAGGGAAAGGCAAGAGCTGGGCAGGTTCAGGGTGAGTGGCTCTGCCCAGCTGGACCCCTTGGGATGCAGGGCTGGATCCATGTGGGATGCAGCTCCTCTACAGCCTGTGTTGGCCTAGAGTGGAGTGTGGCTGAGCTGGCTGCAAGGGCTGGGCAGCCCCTGTGTGGCTTGCAAACATCACACAACACAAGCACACAGCCTGCACTTATTCAACACAGAAAGCTGATGGTCAGGGCTTTGAGAACCCCAGGGGTGCTCTGAGCCCTTCAGGAGTTAGTATCTCTTTGCCAGCCCCCCAACAGCCTTCTCCCATTTCTGCTGCTCTCCCTCAATTTGCCTTTAAAGGAGCCTCTAGAAGCTGCTGGAGCTGGACCACGCTGGACCATCTGAACCTTCCTCACCCTCCATGCTGCTGACCCAAATGTTTGCTGCTGTTCCTCGCTTGCTGAGGCTACAATCAGACAGCTGCTGATAGCAGGAGCCTGGCAGAGCTGGGAGCAGCGGGAAGCAGAAGCTTTTAGGAGTCTTTCCATGCTCTGAGGTCTTCCATTGTGATTTGTTCATGACTTCTTGCAAAGCTTTGTTTTGAACCAGAGGGCAAGCCCATGCCTGCTTCCATCCTGAGACGGGTAGTGTAGAGGCTCACCCCACAGGCAGTGTGGAAGCTCTTGCTGGACTCAGTGTTTGCTCCTTCACTGAGGTCTTCTTATCCATTGGATTTGGTGCAGTTAGGTCAGGCTGTGGGTGAGACAGGTGGGGGCTCATCCCCAGGAGGCTCTGGGGAAACCTTAGAGGAGCCTTCCAGTATCTGCAGGGTGCTACAGGAGATCTGGGGAGGGACTTTGTACAAGAGCTTGTGGTGATAGGATGAGGGGCAATGGCTTTGAGCTGGAAGAGAGGAGATTGAGAGTGGAGATGAGGAAGAAATTCTTTAGAGTGAGGGTGGGGAGACTCTGGCACAGGTTGCCCAGGGAGGTTGTGGGTGCCAAGGTGTTCAAGGCCAGGCTGGATGAGGCCTTGAGCAACCTGGGCTGGTGGGAGGTGTCCCTGCCCGTGGCAGGGGGTTGGAACTGGATGAGCTTTGAGGTCCCTTCCAACCCAACCCCTTCTGTGATTCCGATCCCTCCAAGAGGTCGGAGTTTTCCCTTGAGTGCCGCCGCGCCGAGCATCGGTGCCACAGAGCCGTGGCGGCGCTCCCACGGCACAGAAACACGGCACCAGCGCAAAGGAAAAGAAGGAAAAAGGGGAGGGGGAGGCCAGGAAGAGGAGGGAAAAAGGCAAGCCGAGAAAAAGCAGCCCATTTGCAAACGGTGTACGCAGCGCGTGCTCTCGGGTGCGCTGCTATTAAGTCCGTTCGCATCACATCAGCAAACATCGCGTCAGCTCGGGGAGCTTCCTGCTTCTTTCTCTCTTTCTCTTTATTTTGTGGTTCTTTTTGTTTGATTTTGTGGGTTTGGGTGGTTTTTTTGTGGTGTTGGGTGTTTTTTTCGCCCCCCCCCCCCCCCCCCTTCCCCTGTGAAATGTTTTTCAATGCCTGAGCGAATCAAAATGAATGTAAATGAGGTTTATTAAGGCAGCCCCACACGGCGCGGGCTTGTCAGCGTTTGGAGGCTGTGACAGGTTAGTTATCGGGGTTTGAAGGCAGTGTCAGCGGCACAGCAGTCTTCAGAAGTAACTTTTTAAAAGAATAATAACAATAATAACAACAATAACAACAGCAGCAGCAGCAGCAGCAGCAGCAGCAGCTCAGGGCTCTCTGTGATGTCTTTCAGAAGGCAGGTCGAGTGTCTCGGGGCGGGAGGCACTCTGTGTGTGTGCTCCTGGGCTCTGCTAGGGCCAGAGGTAGGCTCCAGAGTTTTCTTTTCTCTCCTGGTGCATGTTCTCTACCAGTCACCATGGCACCTAGAAGATAGACATAACCCCACTGAGCCTTGGCTGCTGGTCTTCACCAAGCCAGTGCCATAGAATAGAATTAACCAGGTTGGAAAAGACCTTCGAGATCATCAAGTCCAACCTATCACCCAGCACCATCTAATCAACTCAACCATGGCACCAAATGCCTCATCCAGTCTCTTCCTAAACATCTCCAGTGATGGTGACTCCACCACCTCCCTGGGCAGCACATTCCAATGGCCAATCTCTCTTGCTGGGAAGAACTTCTTCCTAACCTCCAGCCTGAACCTCCCCTGGCACAGCTTGAGACTGTCCTCTTGTTCTGGTGCTGGGTGCCTGGGAGAAGAGACCAGCCCCCACCTGGCTACAGCCTCCCTTCAGGGTGTTGTAGAGAGCAATGAGGTCTCCCCTGAGCCTCCTCTTCTCCAGGCTAAGCAACCCCAGCTCCCTCAGCCTCTCCTCACAGGGCTGTGCTCCAAAGGGCTTGTGCTCCATAGAATCATAGAGCCAACAAGGCTGGAAAAGACCTCAGAGATCACCAAGTCCAACCTGTTACCTAATACCTAACACTTCATGAGCAACTAAATGATTTTTAGTAAACTAGTTCAGCCTTAGAATCACAGAATTGGTTGAGTTGGAAAAGCTCTCTAAGAATCATAGAATTGTTAGGGTTGGAAGAGACCTCAAGGATCATCCAGCTCCAAACCCCTGCCATAGGCAGGGACATCTCACACCAGAGCAGGTTGCTCACAGCCACATCCAGCCTGGCCTTCAAAACCTCCAGGCATGAGGCTTCCACCACCTCCCTGGGCAGCCTGTGCCAGTCTCTCACCACCCTGCTGGGGAAGAATTTCTCCCTAACATCCAATCCGAATCTCCCCATTTCTAGTTTTGCTCCAAGACCACTGAGCCCAACCAGCAACCTGGGATCAGCAGGGAGGCTTTTAAACCATAGAGGTGTGTGCAGCCACTCACTCCTTAGCTGTCTCTACTAACTCAGAGAGCAGCAAAAATTCAGCCAGCTTTGCTCTCGAGGCCAGCAGGCAGACTCCAACCCTCCCCCAGATGAGTTTCTGGCCTAGAATTGATCTCCCGAAGCACCCCCAGTGCTTAATACACTTTGGCTGGGTTAGTGTTGGATCTGAGACCTTCTGAGGATGTCACACCGGCTAGACAAAATTATTTGTTCCCTGGAGGTATTGATCTGTGCAAGGTGCCTTGCAGTCCATCTGCAGAGAAAGGAGTTGCAGCCTGACAGGAACCTGCTCTGCTTTTGCATATTTATTCCTCCTTTAAATCATTTCCAAGCCACTAAACCATTTTACAAGGACGAAGGAAAACATCAATTACAATTATGGTGAAAAACTCTTCTCAAGGCAGAGCCTGGTGGACAGAAAAAGGAGCCATCCCTTCCTAGTTTTTCACCAGGTGCTTCTTCATATTATGGTCTGTTTCCTCCTCACCCATCATCCCTTCCCCCATCCCACTGTGTTCTTCAGGATCTTGGTGTTCCCTGGCAGCAGATGGAGTGAAGGAGGCTGAAACCTCCTGATCTGTCTCTGATGCTCTCACTGTGGTGCTTTGACCCCACACCTTCACCTCCCTGGGCAGAAGCCAAGGCTGGGAGACTCCAAGCTCCATCAGCAGGCATGAGAGCCACAGGCAGGGCTGAGGGTTTCCCAGGGAGCTGGGGTTGTTTAACCTGCAGAAGAGGAGGCTCAGGGGAGACCTTCTTGCTCTCTACAACTCCCTGAAGGGAGGTTGTAGCTGGGGTGGTCTCTTCTCCCAGGAGAAGCACCAGAACAAGAGGACACAGTCTCAAGCTGTGCCAGGGGAGGTTTAGGCTGGAGGTGAGGAGAAAGTTCTTCCCAGAAAGAGAGACTGGCCATTGGAATGTGCTGCCCAGGGAGGTGGTGGAGTCACCATCCCTGGAGGTGTTTAAGAGGGGACTGGATGTGGCACCTGAACCCATGGTTTAGTTAGTCAGGAGGTGTTGGGTGACAGGTTGGACTTGATGATCTTTGAGGTCTTTTCCAACCTTATTGATTCTATGATTCCATGATTCTATGACTTCCTCCAAGCTCCAGCCCTTGTTGCTCAATCCCAACACTTGTGTTTCCTGCTGGACAGAGGGCAGAGGATGCTGAGAGAGTAGAGGATGCTGAGAGAGTTGTGGATGTCCCTGCTCACTGCAGGGAGCTTGGACTGGATGACCTCTAGAGGTCCCTTCCAACCCAGGTGATTCTATGATTCTATAGAGGGCCAAGCCAGCAGGTCCTCACCTCAGGGTCTACCCCAGGTTGTCTTCCAGCCTTGTCTGGTTACTGCTGTCCATACAAAGGGGCTGCAGAGCTCCAGTGCTGGAGATCACCAAGGTTGCTGCGAGGTGACCTCATTGTGGCCTTCCAGTATCTGAAGGGGGCTACAGGAAGGCTGGGGGGAGGGACTTCTCAGGCTATCAGAACTAGGGGGAATGGAATGAAGCTGGAGGTGGGGAGATTCAGGCTGGATGTGAGGAAGAAGCTCTTCCTCATGAGAGTGGTGAAGCCCTGGAATGGGTTATCCAGGGAGGTGGTTGAGGCCCCGTCCCTGGAAGTGTTTGAGCCCAGGCTGGCTGAGGCTCTGGCCAGGCTGCTCTAGTGTGGGGTGTCCCTGCCCATGGCAGGGGGTTGGAACTAGCTGATCCTTGTGGTCCCTTCCAACCCTGACTGATACTATGATACTGTGATCAGTTCAATTCAAACCAGAGCAGAAGCCAGATTTTATTGTCTGGAAGATTGACCAAATGGTTTGCACACAGCTATGTGTCTGTCTGTCTGTCTGTCTGCCTGTCTCTCCTGTATTCCTCAGAGAGAAAAACCCCAAACTTTCCTCTTTCCCCCTTCCCCAATATTAAAATGGGCATCAGCCAGACCTTGCATAAAATCTCCTCAGTAATTTATCTCTGCTTATACATTGGAAATCAATGAAGGGAAATGACCCAAAGTAAAAAGTTTTATCATACTGATATGAAAAATTTGATCACTCTGCAAGATTAAATGAAAAACCCAGGTGGTGCCACTTCCAAAAAAAAATCCAATCAAAAAGAGCCAAATTAAGGCCTCCTCCAGCCCCACTGAGGCTGGAGCAGCTTGGGCGGCTGAGTAGGTACAATACAATACAATACACCAGGTTGGAAGAGACCTTCAAGATCACCACATCCAACCCATCAACCAATCCAACCCACCTAATCAACTAACCCATGGCACCAAGCACCCCATCGAGTCTCCTCCTGAACACCTCCAATGATGGTGACTCCACCACCTCCCCGGGCAGCCCATTCCAATGGGCAATCACTCTCTCTGTGTAGAACTTCTTCCTAACATCCAGACTAAACCTCCCCTGGTGCAGCTTGAGACTGTGTCCTCTTGTTCTAGTGCTGGCTGCCTGGGAGAAAAGACCAACCCTCTGCCTGGCTACAACCTCCCTTCAGGGAGTTGTAGAGAGCAAGAAGGTCACCCCTGAGTCTCCTCTTCTCCAGGCTAAGCAACCCCAGCTCCCTCAGCCTCTCCTCACAGGGCTGTGTTCCAAACCCCTCACCAACCTTGTTGCCCTTCTCTGGACACCTTCCAGCAAGTCCTTCCTAAACTGAGGGGCCCAGAACTGGACACAGGACTCAAGGTGTGGCCTAACCAGTGCAGTGTACAGGGGCAGAATGACCTCCCTGCTCCTGCTGGCCACACTGTTCCTGATGCAGGCCAGGATGCCATTGGCCCTCTTGGCTGCCTGGGCACAGGTCTTGGTTCGCAGCATCTCCCTGGGACACAAGGCAGGAGAGGCTGGCTCTGGTGGAGAGGTGATCAGTGTCTTGTCTGGGAGGGAAGGCAAGCATCTGCCTCAGCCTTTGGAGGAAGGAGATGGAAGGGGGCTGGAATTTGGGTTGTGCCACTCCGGACGTGACCTCTGTTCCGCGCCTGGCTCTGCAGAGAGCTGGACCTGGCGCTGGCAGCTGGCAAGCAGAGCCAGTGCTTCCTAAGGCCATCCACCACAGCACACAGTTGGGCTGCAGCCCTGATAGAGCAAATTAAATTAACTACTAATTGGTTAATTGGTGAGGGGTTCTGTAAAGCAGCTAGGAGCAAATTAAGCAGGAATGAGAGAAGTGCACATTTGTGAGCAGTGATTGCTCTCTCCGAGGGCTGCCACTCTGTAATGTCATGGGCTGGAAAGCAAAGGGGGGAGAAGAGTTGTGCCCTGTGCTGGGGGTCCATCCTGTGTGCCCAGGGGGTCCATGGCATTGTCCTCCACACTGGACCAAGGGTTCCATGGCATTGTCCTCCACGCTGGTCCAAGGGAGCCCTGGCTCATGCTGAACCACTGAGATGTGTGGGCAGCCAGTGGATGCTGGCAGGCTGGGAAGTCTCTGCTTCAGTGGCAGGATGGATTGAGTGATTCCTCTGGGTCCAGCAAGGACAGCCCAGCAGGGACCAGCGTGTGAGAGCTTATCCCCACATGTATGACCATCATGTGCCCTCCCATGTGTGTGTGTACAGTGAGAATCTTGGGGAGCCCCTGTGTGAAGGAGACTGCACAGGGCTGCTGACTCTACAGGGGCTTGGGCTGGGGTCCTCACACAGCCCTGGTGCAACAGAGGTCTCACGGAGCCATGTCCTGCCCCTTCAGCAGCCAGGTGACCAGAGTGGGGCCTCCCACACCACTCAGCTCCTTCCCCAAGTGTGCTCCTGCTTGCTGCAGCTCGGTGCCATCCCCAGATGGAGCCGCAGCCAGCGAGCTCCTGCCTCCCAGGGATGAAGGATCACTGCTCATCTTCCTTGTCAAAACCTGAGCGGGGAGGTGGGGGAGGAGAAGCCTTTCAGAAGTAAATTTGAGGACTTCTACTGCCCAGAAATCCCTCCCTGCCCCATTGGAGCAGAGCAGCCACAGGTGTGAGGGGCAAAGGGGCTGCTGGATTTTCCCAGCCTGGCTCATTTGCCTTTAAATCCCAGGCAGATGCCACATTAACTCGGGCGAGTTCTCGTCTGTAGCAGCCCACGGTGCAGCAGGAGTGATGTAACTCAGCCTGATGCCAAAATTTATAGGAAAAGACACTGCTGGGGGAGGTCAGGCTGGTATCTGATTTAAGCTGGCAGGGGGAGCAGCAGTGTTGCTGCAGCCCTCCACCGTGGCTCTCCAGCAAATCACATTTACTCTGAGAGGCTTTGGCGGGGCCCTAATGGAGACAGCTCTTCAAAAACTGGGGACAGCAATTAGGCTGGAGTGCAGCAAACCCACGCAGGGCTCGCTGGGATCCAGCTCAGACAAACTCCTGAAAGCATTTGCAATAAGAGGAATTTTTTATATAATTTTTTTGGGCTTTTTGGCTCTTTTTCTCCCCCCCTTCTTCTTTTAAATGAGCAGAAGGGATTCTAGATAAACTCGATAAGGGCTGGAATCAAAACAGGATCCTAGAGCCAAAACTGGAGTGACAGCTATTCTGGGTAGTGAAAATGATGACAGATTCTGAGCAGACAGAAAGGAAGAGGATAAAACACAAGCAGGGCTATTATCTGCCATTTGCATTGCCATAGCACATCACAGGTCCCTTCGGGGGGGGACTTGTGCCAGGCACTGGGAACTACAGACCAAGGGCTGCTCCTGGAGGCCGCCTGGAGCTTGGTGTCCTGCTGGACAAGTCAGGGGAAAGGGATGGGGAAAGGCAAATTGCTCTACTGCACGGTTGGAAGGCTTTGAGTCACTCCAAGTTCTGCACCAGATTGTTTCTTCTGGTGCAAAATGACTCCTGAGATGACATGGGGAAAGCAGTCAAGCCAAAAGGGACAAAAAAAGAAAAGCCTAGTTTTAGAGAAAAAGATCAAAAAGGCCCTAACCAGGGCCTGATATTTCTTGGCCAGCATGTGGGAGGCACTGGAGGAGTGAAGGCTCAAAGCTGAGTGTGGCCTGGCTGCTCTGATTGACCTCCATTTGTCCTGCATACAGGTCACAGAATCACAGAAACACTCAGGCTGGGAAAGACCCTCAGGATCACCAAGTCCAACCCAGAGCCCTACTCTGCCAAGCTCACCCCTAAACCATAGCCCCAGGCACCATATCCAAACCACCAGAGCTGGCGACTCAACCACCTCCCATGCAGCACGTAGATGACATCTGTGGTGGTCTTGGGAGCTGAAAGCTTTAGAAGCCTGGTTGCAAGGTGCTTGCTCAGGGCAAGGAGGGATTTAAGACTGCAATAGACACAGGAGCTGAAACTCCTCTAAGTTCCTGAGACCTTTTCTAATGCCTTGCCTAAATCTTTGCCTCCCCTAGAAGCTCTCCACACAGGGAGATCCTTCCAGAAAGGAGAAGCAGCAAAGCCTTTAGGTTAGTTTATAGGGCACAGCTTGGGGGCAACGTGATCAGCAGCCAGAAATTACTGTCTGGAAGGAAAGCAGGCCCTGAGTGCTGTGGTTTGAGCTTCAGCCCAGCTCCGGAGTCAGCGGTGGAGGCTCTTGGGTGAGCACAGGGAGAGCTCTTGAAGCCATTTGCAAAATGTTACCTTTAAATAAGTGCCTGCTTGGAAGCAGTGGTCAGGGGAAAAAAACACACAGAGAGAGAAAAACCTCACCAAAGAGTTTAAAATAATAATTTATAGCAATCACAGGGCTGGGAGATGAACTAAAACTGCTGCTGGGAGCATAAATAATGCACAGGATAATAACCCCTGGTGCAGGAGCGTGGTCAGCTGGCAGCTCGCCGCCGACGGGCTCGGGAGGGCAGGAAGGAGCAAGAAGCCTCCTGAAGGTTTTCTTTGTGTGTGTGTGTGTGTGTGTGTTGGGTTGGTTTTTTTCCTTCCCAATCACTCCAGCCACCATCTCTAATTCTTTTCTTGGAGTATAAAATCATTCTTCCCCTGCTCTCACTTGTGGTCAGAGCTGGGTACAGGCCCATCAGTCACGGCGGTGATTTGGTTCAGCAGGTGTTGGTTGGGCAATCGTTCATCGAGGGCTAATCTGCGAGCGGCTGTCAGGGGTTATGGAGTATTTATTGAGTTTGTGTCAGGTCCAGATGACCAATAGCCAGCAGCCTCTGGATCCCCATTGACACTGATGATATTGCTGAATTAAACTGGGTGATGTATACAGAACTTGCTTAGAGCCAGTAATGAAGCTGGGAACCATTTGAAACACAACCCGGGAGGCCCCGGCGCTCGGAGCCTTTGCTCTCCACCTTTTTAAGTAAAAAATTATTATTATTTCCCTTTGAACGCCAAAAGGAGAAGCCATGAATCCAGCTCCCCTGAAATATTTAGAGAGAAAAATAGAGCAGCCCAATGGAAATGAAAATCATCTTTATATTCCGCAGATTTACTGCCTGCTCCTCGGCCGGCGACGGAGGAATTTCTCAGCTGCTCTTTAGAAAGGCATCATGGGGGAAAAGAGAAGGAGGGAGGATGATGAACTGATTATTGATTACACTTCAAGGACCTGATCCTTTAAAAGGCTTTGCTGAGCACCTTCAAATCTCATTGACTTCAGCTCAGCACGGGACAGGATCTGGATGTGGCTGTCTGGGCCGTGCTGTCTGCTGCGATGCTCTGCGAATGGCAGAGGCTGCACCTCGCTGCACCTCTTGCCCTGGGAGGCAAGGTGTTGGGAGAGACACCGAGGCATGAGGGGAAGGGCAGGGTGAGCCCAGAGTCCCAGCCCCTCTTACTGGTGGGGGTGAGGTTGTTCTGCTCCACAGCTTCATGTCGAGGCTGGGAAGGAAGGTGTCAAACGCAGGGCAAAGCTGTGGATGCGGTAACCCAGGGTGAGGGACACCAGAAGCTCCAGAAGCACAGGAGGTCAGGGTGGGCATGAGGAGCCTCCTGATATGGGCTTTGTGCACCTCCAGGAGCTGACACTTAGCACCAGGCAGGAGAGGAAAGTTCATCTTAAGAGGTCGAGGAGGGGCACTCAACTGCTTCTTCTAGGTGGAGGTAGAGAAGGAAGCAGAAGGCTGCAGCTGGGGCACTGGCTGACAGGATTAGGATCGGGGAGCAGGAAAAGGCTTTGGGGTGCTGTGTCAGGCAGGCCCGAAGGTCTCCAGCAGAGCAGCAAAGACCACAGCAGATCCAGAGGATGGAGAGGATCCTGTCCTGACCATGGAGGCTGAACACCTCTGAGCAACCACAGTTTTCCTGCGAGGCTTCCCTTCTGCTGTGGGGCTGGAGACAGGCTCCAGGCTGGTGATTAGACCATGCTGCTACTGAATTATTCTGCAGAGAGCATCGGAGTTAATTTGGGGGACAATCAGCTTGTCTCGGGCTTGTCACCGCTGCCGACTGAAACCTGCAGCGCTGGAGAGAGAGCAATCAGAGCTGTGACCTTGGCAAGGACTGGGGTTAGATTACAGGCATGATTAAATGCCAGGGAGAAGGCTCTGAGGCTGCTATTTGAATACCTGTTTACATGTAGGATAATAGATGGGCACCCGCTGCCTGCGAGGCTGTAATTCACCGCGGGGCTGCTGGGGGCTCGGATGACACCGTAAAGCACAGCAGGCAGAGTGCAGGAGGCTTGCAAAGCAGCACCCAGGCCCTGCCGGTGATTTACAGCCCTGGGCTTGCTCCGTGGCTATCTAATCTATTGTCCTTTTTTTTTTTTTTTTTTTTTTTTTTTGGTTGTTTCTTTGGGGGGTTTTGTTGTTTTTTTTATGGCAGTCAACTTGCACAGAGAAATTATGATTGTAAAAATTTGTTTAAAGGAGCTCTGTAAACCCTCTTTGATCTGGCAGTTTCACCTCAAAAGCCTTCCTGCTCCTCTGGCTGGAGGAGAGGATGTTTGGCATCTAAATTGTCTGGAGGTACCACTCCACCCAAGTCAGCAGGGTATGAGTAAGGCGGGGGGGGCTGTCACTTAGGATTGCACCTTGGGGTCTGTGTCTCAGGGTAGAAGGATGCAGGGGACAGAGCTGAGTAAAGGCAGCCTGGGAGCCCTGCAAAGCCCCGAGGGGTCCATGACCCTGACAGACTTGGTATGGCCTCCTCTTGTATCACAGTATCACCAAGGTTGGAAGAGACCTCAAAGATCATCAAGTCCAACCTCTCACCACAGACCTCAGGACTACACCATGGCACCAAGTGCCACATCCAGTCCCCTCTTGAACACCTCCAGGGATGGTGACTCCACCACCTCCCTGGGCAGCACATTCCAATGGCAAATGACTCTCTCAGTGAAGAACTTTCTCCTCACCTCCAGCCTAAACTTCCCCTGGCACAGCTTGAGACTGTGTCCTCTTGTTCTGGTGCTGGTTGCTAGAGAGAAGAGACCAACCTCTGCCTGTCTGCAACCTCCTTTCAGGTAGGTGTAGAGAGCAATGAGGTCTCCCCTGAGCTTCCTCTTCTCCAGGTTGAACAACCCCAGCTCCCTCAGCCTTGTGCTCAAGGCCTCTCACCAGCCTTGTTGTGCCTAAGCCAGGCCAGCAAAGGGGGCTCAGGCTCTCCCACAGATCCCCAAAGTCAGTTAAGATCTGAGTCCCCCAGAACCTTCCTGCCTGCTCAGCTGGCACTGCTGGTGGGCCCCAGGGTGAAGAGCACTGCAGCAGGGGAAGGTTTGGCAGAGATGGGGAGGAAGGGACCTGGGGAGGCAGCAGGCATGAGCTGAGCTGTCGAGCAGGTCCCCTCTTTTTTCCTCTCTCAAAGGAATAGGTGTTAATGATTTCTCTGAGCTCCTGCTCCTCCTGATGAATAATCTTTTTGCAGTCTCTTCTGAAAAGCAGGGTTTGGGATTAGGGCTGAAAGCTCAATTTGATTAAAAGAGAGTCAGGTGCAAATTAGGAGGCATTTGGTGCTTAGTCTTGCTGCTTTTTATTAACAGGGCCCTAGATGAAAATATTTCAATTACTATTTACTCTTCCTTAGTGCCTTTCATCAAGGGACTGTCAGGAAGCAGAGCTCTTGCTGGGTGAGTATCCTGGCACAGGGCAGCTCTGGGTGCAGGAGGCACCAGCAGCCAGCGCGGGGCTCGGGCAGCTCCATTCAATTACTTTGTGCTACAGACTCACTCTGTGACCTTGGACAGGGTCCTTAATCTCTGCTCACAGTGGTAAACAGCAGATAATATTTCTCTATTTCCTGCAGTGCAATGTGAGAATAAATCAAGTGAGAAGTGGAGGCTGTTTGGAGAGCTCGGGGAGCCAATGCCCTCCTGAGGTTTGTCTCCAGACCTGCTCTCATTGCACATCTCCTGCCTGCTTTCATGCTCCACGCTGCTCACTGGCATCCAACCTGCCTCTGAAGGTGCTGTTGTGCTTTTGCCACAGTCATAGGGTTGCTTGGGTTGGAAAAGACTTCTAAGATCCACCCAATGCCATCAACCCAACACCACCATAGCCAGTAAACCAAGGGCTCAAGTGCCATGGCCACAGGTTTCCTGAACACCTCCAGGGATGGGCACTCCACCACCACCCTGGGCAGCATGTGCCAGTGCCTGACCACTCCTGCTGGAAGGAAATGGTTCTTAATACCCAAGCTAGCCCTCTCCTGGCACAATTCCAGGCCTTTTCTTCTCATTCTTCACAATCTCTACCTGCTTGTCATGCAGGCTTCCCCAGGACCCTGCAGCACACCATCAGTGGTGTTTTACACAGCACCCATCTCCCACCTTACAATTTGCCGTCCAGTCTCCCATGCTTGGCATCCATCCTGATTCCCTTAACGTTTTCCCCTTGCTGAAAACCAAGAGGGTGCTCCTGAGCTTGTCACTGATTGCCCAACACCATCTCACCCAGGGATAATCCATAAATCATAGAGCTGTCAGGGTTGGAAGGGACCTCAAAGCTCACCCAGTTCCAACCCCAGGGACACCTCACACTAGATCAGGTTGCTCAGAGCCACATCCAGCCTGGCCTTAAAAAATTCCAGGGATGGGGTTTCATCTATCCATGTCTGTGTGCCAAGCGGGGGGGCTGGGATGGGGGGGTGGAAGAAAAGCAGTTTAGAAGGATCAGTCATCTGAAATGCTCAGGAAGGGCACAGGCACCCAGGCCCCTGCAGATCCTCAGCTGAGAAAATGCTGGTTCTGAGAGGTTAAGGCTTGAGAAGAGCTTTTCTGCATCTCCATAGCTTTTTTTTTTTTTCTTTTGGATCCTAAAATAGATTACCCAGCAAGAGCTAACTGCTCCCTGCTTGTGCTAAACAAAGATAATGGCATTTGGAGTCACCTCCACCTAATGATGCAGCCACCAAACAAATGATCCTTTCTCCCTGCCCAGCACCAGAGCCAGGGAAGGTGGCTTGGACACCCTGATGGTTAGGAAGGGAAGGGAAGAAGGTTGTGACTCGTACCCAGCTCTCCTGGGACTTCCTTAAATGAGGCGGGGGGGAAAGAAATCAAGATCCTAAACAGCTGAAAAAAAAACACCATAAAATGCTCCATATCCTCTCTATAAACAAGCAGTTAGAGAAATCCAGGCTGGAAAACACTTGGTGGAATAAGGTCAAGCTTCTCATATGAATCAAATTAGTGACCACTCAACTAGCACCACAGCACATTAGGCTGAAGGGGCCGGGGAAGTGCAGCTATTTTCAAGGTTATGCTTTTGTTTCCTCTCTGAGCTGCTCACTGCCAGGGGGCTTTGGCCACCCTGAGCCCCACCAAGGAGGATATCTTCCTGTCCCCTTCCCCATGTCTGCTCCAAAGGTATCATAGTATCATAGTATCAGTCAGGGTTGGAAGGGACCACAAGGATCAGCCAGTTCCAACGCCCCTGCCATGGGCAGGGACACCCCACACTAGAGCAGGCTGGCCACAGCCTCAGCCAGCCTGGGCTTAAACACCTCCAGAGATGGGGCCTCAACCACCTCCCTGGACAACCCATTCCAGGGCTTCACCACTCTCATGGGGAAGAACTTCCTCCTCACCTCCAGCCTGAATCTCCCCACCTCCAGTTTCATTCCATTCCCCCTAGTCCTATCACTACCTGGTAGCCTGAGCAGTCCCTCCCCAGCCTTCCTGTAGCCCCCTTCAGATACTGGAAGGCCACAATGAGGTCACCTCGGAGCCTTCTCTTCTCCAGACTGAACAGCCCCAACTCCTTCAGTCTGTCCTCACAGGAGAGGTGCTCCAGCCCTCTGATCATCCTCGTGGCCCTGCTCTGGACACCTTCCAGATCCCTCCTGTAATAGGGGCTCCAGAACTGGAGGCAGTACTCCAGGTGGGGTCTCACCAGAGCTGAGTAGAGGGGGAGAATCCCCTCCCTTGCCCTGCTGGCCACACTTCTCTTCATGCAACCCAGGATCTGATTGGCTTTCCGGGCTGCAAGTGCACATTGAGAGCTCCTCTTGAACTTCTTGTCCAAGCACCCCCAAGTCTCTCTCCTCAGGGCTGCTCTCCAGCCAGTCCCTGCCCAGCCTGGATTTGTGCCTGGGATTGCCTCAACCCAGCTGCAGGAGCCTGTCCTTGGTCTTGTTGAAGCTCATGAGGTTGGCTTGTGCCCACCTCTCCAGCCTGTCCAGGTCCCTCTGGATGGATCCCTTCCCTCCAGCATGTCTGCTGCACCACACAGCTTGGTGTCATCAGCAACCTTGCTGAGGGTGCACTCAGTGCCACTGTCCATGGCACCCAGAGAGATGTTGAACAAGCCTGGTTCCAGGGCTGATCCCTGAGGGACTCTGCTTGTCCCTGGCCTCCCTGGGACATGGACCCATTGACAGCCACTCTTTGGGTGCAGCCATCAAGCCAGTTCTGTATCCATCTAGTGGTCACCCATCAAACCCATGTGTCACCAGCTTGGAGACCAGGATGTGGTGTGGGACAGTGTCGAAGGCTTTGCTCACGTGACAGAGGGACTCCCAATCTGCCATAAGGAAAGGGAGACTGTTGCAGACCAGGGCAGCTCCTTGAGGTGAACCTTCTGGTCCTCGGTTTGGGAAAGAGCTTTGGAAATGGCAAGGAAATGCTGTCAGGATCAGGTGAGAGAAGGAGAGGAAATGGCTTGAAATTGTGCCAGGGGAGGCTTAGGTTGGAGATCAGATGAAATTTCTTTGCTGCAGGAGTGGTCAGGGACTGGCCGAGGCTGCCCAGGGAGGTGGTGGAGTCCAAGAGCCATGAGGCCATGGCACCTGGGGCCATGGTTTAGTGGCCATGGTGGTATCACAGTATCACAGTATTACCAAGGTTGGAAGAGACCTCGAAGATCATTGAGTCCAACCCGTAATCACAAACCTCACGACTAGCCCATGGCACCAGTGCCACATCCAGTCCCCTCTTGAACCCCTCCAGAGACGGCGACTCAACCACCTCCCCGGGCAGCACATTCTAATGGCGAATCACTCTCTCGGTGAAGAACTTTCTCCTCACCTCCAGCCTAAACTTCCCCTGGTGCAGCTTGAGACTGTGTCCTCTTGTTCTGGTGCTGGTTGCTAGGGTGGTGCTGGGATGAAGGTTGAATCTGATGATCTTAGAGGCCTTTTCCAAGCCAAACAATTCCAGGATTCCAAGTGGAGGGCAGTGATACTGGGGGGATGCTGGTTTTCTGCGCTACCACCACTGCTGCCCTGTGGATCTCCTCTCCAGCCAAAGCACAGCAGCAGGCAGGCTGGCACGGAGCAGGACGAGAAGAGGGCGTAGAAAGGGATGGAGCCCTGGCTGGGAAGGCCGCTGGGCCCATGGCTGAGTGGTTGGACTGGGTGCTCTTGGAGGTGTTTTCCAACCCAAGCAATTCCATCACTCCCTGCCCCGTGGTTGCATTTCGGAGCTGTCTCTTGCTGGGTGTTACGCCCAGCCGGGTGCCTGGCTGGCAGCCTCCTCTGCCTGGTGTCTGCTGCTGGCAGTAAAAGGGAGATTGAGCATCGCTCTGAATGCAAGGCAGAGTTTCTCGAGTCTGAAGCGTTCAATTTTACTCCGCCGAGCATCCAGTATAATCCGCTGAAAGGGCACTGTCCTTCAGGCCTTTCAGCTGGGCTGACAGCTGCCCACTGATTAATTGACAGGTTAAAAAGATTGATTCCACATGTCAGAGCTGTAACCCTGCCAGAACAATACTGCTGTCAATTGGGCTGTAAAACAGACGCTTACATTAAGAGCCCTGACAGCAGCGGCACAGGAACACATGCACCTGCCTTTATGGAGAGCCCAAACACGCCGCCCGCCGCAGATTAATCATCCTGAAAGCAACGCTGGAGGAGCAAGGAAATGTTTCTGCAGCGGGGAAGTGCTGCAGCAGGGGCTTGGCACCGAGTCCGGCTGCAGATGGTGCCCCCGGCGGGCAGCCGCGGAGGGCAGGGGGGAGCTCAGGGCTGGGGGCTTGCAGTTGTCTTCAGCGCTTGACTTATCGTGTCTTGGCCACGTGGCCTCCAACCTGCTCAAAGGCTTGCACAGGCACTGCACAAATTGCCTGCTGACTGTGGCCAGCAGTGCTTGGCCCCCCCAGGCATGCCCGTAGACCCCTGCCAGGCACCCCTCAACCTCTCTGTCCCTCTCAGCCCTGCCAGGCACCCCCTAGCCCCCCATCCCTCTCACCTCTGCCCAGCACTCCCCAACACCTCTGCCCCTCTCATCCCTGTCAGTCATCCCCCAGCCCCTCTGCCTCTCTCACCCCTTCCAGGCACCCCCAAAACCCTTCTGCCCCTCTCAGTGCTGCCAGGCTGACCCCTCTGTCCCTCTCACCCCTGCCAGCCACCCCCCCCCCCAACCTCTCTGTCCCTCCCAGGTAGCCACTCATCTGTGGGTGCATTTCAGGATGGGGACCCCAAAGCCCCCAGAGGGTCTCTGGGCTGTGGGGCTGCGCCAGGTTGGCTGGGGCAGATGGCAGTGCCAGGGGCCACAAGCATTTGGACAGCAGGACAAGCATCTCCCTGGATGGGAGCATGCTCCAGGGCTCGGTGTGGGCATGAGAAAGCAAAATGCTGGAGTAAATCTCTTCTTCCTTCCTTCCTCCCTCTCTCCCTGACTTTCCTTATCAGCACAATGTAACTCATTAATATCTATCACGCAGGGCTGTTTCCAGAGCTCCTCAGCTGGAGCACACTTCAGTAATCTAAAAGGCTATTTATTTTTCTGACACTCTTTGAAGCTGGGCAAATTGCAGTGAGTTAGAGATATTCACACTCAGGCTGGGCTGGGGCTGAGCGGAGGCAAGAGCTGGTGCCAGCTCTCCATCAGAGGGTGATTGACCTCCCCAGCCCAAAGGAGCACCTGGGGATGGAAGCTGTGCTGACACCAGCCCCTGTGCTCCACACCCAACCTGCTGAGGAATGACAAACAAAACAACCAACACCCCCAGCCCCCCCCCCAAAAAAAAACCCCACCTCTGCAACGTGGAGAGATAAGGAGAGGTTGAGTCACAAGCGAGCTGGGCTGTGCCAGAAGACGTTTCAGAGCTTTTATGGTGAGATTCAATACAGATATACAGAGATCAATTATCTTAAAAGCAGCAAGGAGGTTCAGCAAATATCTCCAGCTTTAAACAGGTTTATTTCCATCTGCACTTATCTGTGCTATTTAAACTCCATTGCTCGCAGTTAATCTTTTGTAATGCAGCATAAGAGGGCTTATTTACTTTCTAATGACATCAATTGGCCATAAATATTAGACATCTAAGGTTGGCTGAAGCTGCAGGGACAGTTTTCCATTCCTCCTTGACATTTGACTATTTGCAGTGCTTCCTCTCTCTGTTTGTTCTTGTGTGACTCACTTATCGGCTGTCATAGGCCCCCCGTTCGATTTATTTAAATGGAATGAATAAGTACATTAGGCAGAGCTGTCAGAGGGGGGAGAGAGAGAGAGAGAGAGAGAGAGGATGGGGAGCTCACAGGGATGAGTGATAAGTCAACAAGCTGCAAGGGAGATTCTGGAGCGGAGCAGCACAAATCAAAGCGCTGGGAGGAGGCAGGAACAAAGGCGGCGCGGTGACGCCGCGCTGCCGGCAGCGGATCCCAGCGCCAACAGGACCTGCCCACAGGGATCCGTGGGGCACAGCCAGGCATGGGGCACAGAACACAGCATAGAATTGGGTTTGGGTAGAAGAGAGCTTTGAGGTCATCAAGGGCAACCATTAGAATCACAGAATCAACCAGGTTGGACAAGACCTGAGAGATCATCAAGTCCAACCTATTACCTAATACCTACCACCTCCTGACAACTAAACCATGGCTCCAAGTGCCACATCCAAGCTTTCCTTGAACACCTCCAGGGATGGTGACTCCACCACCTCCCTGGGCAGCACATTCCAATGGCCAATTCCTCTTTCTGGGAAGAACTTTCTCCTAACCTCCAGCCTAAAGCTGACATCGCCAGGTCACTGCTAACCCATGGCCCTCAGCACCACATCTGCACAGCTGAGGCATTGTTTTGGTTGGAAGAGACCTCTAAGATCATCAAATTCAACCTTCAGCTCAGCACCACCATGGCCACTAAACCATGGCCCCAAGTGCCATGGGCACAGGTTTCTTGAACACCTCCAGGGATGGGGACTCCACCACTGCCCTGGGCAGCCTTGAATCACAGAATCGACCTTTCACAACCCTTTTGGGGAAGAAATTGCTCCCCATGTCCAACTTAAACATCCCCTGGCACAACTTGAGGCTGTTTTTGTCCTCTCTCTTGTTTGTTCTCTCTCTTGTTCCTTGGGAGAAGAGACTGACCTTCACTTGGCTCCTTTCAGGGAGCTGTAACTCACAGAAAGGACATCTGCTCCTCCTGCCACATCCTGGCACTGCCCTGAGCCAAAGCCTGGGAGCACTTTAACCACACTGATAGTCCTAAGAGTTATTAGAGGATCAAAGACTCTGCTGACTATGAGCTGCCACCAAGGTAGGAGCTGTGCAAACACTCAGCTAGCTCTGTGCAGGGGAAGATAGTTTTTCTTTTTAATTTTCTTCTTGGCTTAGTCCTTAGCTGGACTAATTCATTGTGGAAGGCTCATAGCGTGGAGCTGTTTGCATTGAGTAGATTAGGGAAGATCTGAGAGGGGGAAAGACACCTCCAGTGATTTTGGCAGCTTTAGATGAGGGAAGTGACTTGGGGGACAAAGCTCAAAGACAACTTTGTCAGGGGAACCCAGGGGGCTTGGGGGCTGCCCAGGGAGGTGGCGGAGTCCCCATCCCAGGAGGTGTTCAAGAAACGTGTGGCCATGGCACTTGGGGCCATGGTTTAGTGGTCATGGTGGTGTTGGGTTGGAAGTTGGGTTTGGTGATCTTAGAGGTCTCTTCCCACCAAAACAATTCTGATTCCGTGATTCTGACTCCAGCTGATCACTAGTGCTGCTGCTCCAGCAAACCTGTTGTGACAGGAGGTGTGCAAGAGCATCGTGAGTGTTGCACTTGTTCTATTTCTTCCACCTCTGAAGACCATGTCCCATCTGTTGAACATTTAAACCCCTCTGCTCCCTTTCCCAAGCCTTTCAGTTGTGTTTGTCCAGACTCATTGGATCTGGGACACCCCAGGGTTGAGCTGGAGCCACCCAACTGCTCCAGATCCTTGGGAGCTGCCTCTGTAGACTAACCCTGGGTAAGGAGTTGTGCTTCTTGGGGTCACCCAGCCTCAGCCTGGACTAACACAGAAGCCTGGAGGGCCTGAAGCCAGACCCTTGTGCCAGGATGAGCCCTTGGTGGGCCTGGGTGCCAGCCCCATGCCAGGCTGTGCAGGTGGTGAGTCTGATTCACCACCAATGGTTCAGCTGAGAGAAGGGTTTGGAGAACTCCATTCCTGTTCCCGCTGCAGCATTCCTCTCCTCCACCAACACTCTTGTTTTTCACCTCCTAACCTTTGAACCCCCCAAAAGAAACCTGTAATTGGCTGAAGACAGCAAATCAGAGCTGACAGAAGTTGAATAGCAGCTGATTAAAATCATTTGTTTTCAGTCTCAGCCAGCTGCAGCCTTCTTGCCTACACGACTTCTGCAGCATTCCCTGCATTGCTCTCCTCCCCCCACACACCCTTTTTTGTGAAGGAATTGCATCACATGTTTATGATCCTTTGCAAATGAGGTCTTCTTCTCACCCCTCTCCCCTTCCCCACACAACACCAACCTCCATTTTACAAGCCCAGCCTTGTTTATCTCCACAGCCACTTGTGAGATCCCCTGAAAGCAGTGGAGCACTCCCCATTGTCCCTGCCCAGGCCACATCTGCTTTGGCTCTCTTTGAGTTTGTTTTGCTTGGTGTTGTAGGGTTTTTATCCCCAAGAGCAAAGCAAGGGAAGGACAGAAATGCATCCAAACACATAGCTGCACATAGCCTGCCTGCTAATGGCCCCCTGGCCAAACCAGGGCATGAAACGTGTCAGGAAGAATTCCTCATTTATATCAGGAAAAGTTTCTTTGCGGCAGGAGTGGTCAGGGATTGGCACAGGCTGCCCAGGGAGCTGGTGGAGTCCCCATCCCTGAGGGGGCTCAAGAAACCTGTGGCTGTGGCCCCTGGAGCCATGGCTGGTGGGCTTGGGTGGATGGTTGGACTGGATGACCTTAGAGGCCTTTTCCAACCCAAAATAGTCTATGGAACAGTCAGCAAACAGGTTTAAAATGCTGTTGAGGAAGCAACAGAGGCCAGGAGGCCACATAGTATCACAGTATCGCCAAGGTTGGAAGAGACCTCAAAGATCATTGAGTCCAACCTGTCACCACAGACCTCAGCACTAGACCATGGCACCAAGTGCCACATCCAGTCCCCTCTTGAACCCCTCCAGGGACGGTGACTCCACCACCTCCCTGGGCAGCACATCCCAATGGCGAATCACTCTCTCGGTGAAGAACTTTCTCCTCACCTCCAGCCTAAACTTCCCCTGTTGCAGCTTGAGACTGTGTCCTCTTGTTCTGGTGCTGGTTGCTTGAGAGAAGACACCAACCTCTGCCTGTCTACAACCTCCTTTCAGGTAGGTGTAGAGAGCAATGAGGTCTCCCCTGAGCCTCCTCTTCTCCAGGCTAAGCAACCCCAGCTCCCTCAGCCTCTCCTCACAGGGCTGTGCTCAAGGCCTCTCCCCAGCCTTGTTGCCCTTCTCTGGACACCTTCAAGTGCCTCAATGTCCTTCTTTCACAGGCCAACTGTGATCAGAGCAATATGAGAACCGAAAGGCATCACGTCTCTTCTGGGAGCCTGGGAGGGGTGGGCACCCTTGGATGGGTGCTGTTCATCCCACATCTGTGCAGAGGAAGCCTCAGGGTGCCAGGGAATGGCTCAGAGGAGGGAAAGCTCAGGGCCTGACTCTGAGAGGCAATGAGTCCTTGATGGGACATTGATAGGACCCAGGTCCCGGCAGAGTCCTGGGTGAGAGGAGGTGGTCAGCCCTTCCCTGGTGTGGTTGCAATCCGCTCTCCTTCTGCATTGGGCCAGGAGCCATCCCCTGAAAAATGTGTCCTGGCTGCGAGTGCCATTCCCCAGTCTCAGGCATCTCCAGCCATATGCATCAAATTAAAAGCAAATGCAAGCCATAAATCTCCTTCGCCATTCCTCGGGAAGGTTTCGGATGACAACCGCATTCCTGTGACACTTTCCATCTTGTGTTTTACCACACAGGCTAACAGCTGTTTCCAAAACAAACCCTGAGTGATGAACAGACAAAATCTTGACTGTTTGGACATACTTCTTGTTGTTGTTGTTGTTGCCCCAGGGCTGTGCCCGAGAGGGCAGTTGGTGTCTGCTGGGCTCCGGCTGGCGCTGGCAGAGTGCGGGGTGCGTGGGGAGAGCTCTCGTGCAGGCCTGGGGCCTCGTGAGGGCTCTGCCATCATTCCTTCCCCACATAAACATGTCCCAGAGCCAAGTGGAACATGGTTTTGAAGAGGGAACTTGTCTTACAGAATGGCCTTTATTCTACCTTAAACTTTTCCAGACTGAGAGAGAAATTTGGGTCACTGCTTAATTGAGACTTCTGAAGCTTCCTCATTGCAGTTGTCATTTTCTGCTGCACTTGGAGCTGCCCAGCCCTTGGCAGCAGGAGCTGTAGAAGCACACAGAGCCATAGAGTCCCACAACTGCTTCAGCTGGAGAAGACCTCTTAAGCACATCCAGTCCAACCCTCAACTCAACACCATCGTGGCCCCAGGGGCCATGGCCCCAGTTTTTTTAGCACCTCCAGGCATGGGAACTCCACCACCTCCCTGGGCAGCCTTTGCCAATCCCTGACCACTCTTGCAGCAAAGAAACTGTTCCTCATCTCCAACTTAACCCTCCCCTGGCACAATTGCAGGCCATTTCCTCTTGTCCTATCACTTGTCACTAGGGAGAAGAGACCAACCCCACCTGGCTCCAACCTCCTTTCAGGGACTTGTAGAGAGCAATGAGGTCTCTCCTCACCCTCCTCTTCACCAGACATGGCACAGCCTAACCAGAGGAGGGTTTGCTCCCCTAGGGTACCAGCTCCTGAACCCCCACACCCACCTTTCCCAGCACACAGCAGGAGTTCCCACAGCGATTCCTCCTCTGGGAGGATGTTTACCCTCCCCAGCCGCCTTTTCCTTACATTTAAACAGAAACATTTCCTTTCCTAAACAGTTTACATTGCTGATTCCAGAGGTTTCCAGCTTGCCAAAGCCACCCATATTTGTCTCCCTTTAACAGCCTCTACCTCTTCACTCAGCCAAGCCTCTCCTGCTTGCCCACACGCCTCTCGCGACTGGAGAGGAATCGCTCTCCTCTTGCTGGATCTACAAACCAGGGTGAGCCCTTCGGACTGAGCTCCCTTCAGCAAAGGCTTTCTCCTGGCCAGTGCTGCTGTGATGCAGACACTCCTGGTGAGGAACCAGCCCCACACAGCCCCCTCTGGATTGTCTGCCCACGCTTGACAAATGGGTGCCACGTTTGGAGGAGGAGGAGGAGGAGAGAGGAGGAAGGCAATGCAATTTCAAGGCTCCAGCTCTGGGGATGGCTGGGCAGCAGTTCTCCCTTTTTTTTCCCCCTCTCTCTCTCTTTTTTTATTGCCTTTGGGATCATCTTACAGCATTCTCAGTCCGAAGACTTCAGAGCACTTCACAGATATTACCTGATTACAATCTGCAGAGGTATGAAGTGCTTTTCCCAAGGTCAATCAGCCCCTCATGGCAGGGTTTGTGTAATCATGGCCATTTCCAGGCTGCAGAGCTGCTCAGGGTATAAAACCTCCTCTCTGCTTCCCCGGGGGGAGCAGAGCGATGCTCTCATCGTGCCTAGACCTTGCCTGCAGAGCCACTTCTCCTGCAGATGTTGGGGAGCTCAGGAGCTCCCTGGGACCCCTGCAAAGCCCAGGCTACCAGGGATGCAAGCAGCCCACGGCCAGGAGGCCTCCCCTTGGTGCTGCTGAGGCCAGGGCAGCTTTGCCACCGGTCCAGGACTTTTATCTCACATCTCTGCTGCCCACTTTGCCCTGGCTGTCCTCCTCTGCCCCTCTTCACACCTTCTGCTCCACACAAGTCCTGTTTCCTCGCTGCTGTCAAGAGAGTTGGCAAACACCCACAGCCCTGGGCTTTGTTAGGCAGTGTTTACAAGCAGGGATGGAACCCGATTAAAAGGATGTACCTGGAATGCTTTTCTGTGGGGAAAAAACTGATGATCCAATGGCATAAAAATGTTCCACACAAACCTGGAGGTTTTGTTTAACTTTATGATTTTTCCTGGAGAACTATGAAACCATTTTGCTCTTCAAATCCCCCCCAGATATTTCATTTTGATGTTAGAATGCCTGATTAAAGTCAGATTCACACAGATTGCATTGGGGTGGAAGGGAATCTCAAAGGGCACCTCACCCAATCCCCCTGCAGTGCGCAGGGACACCTCCAACTCGAGTCATGGAATGGCTTAGGTTGGAAGGGACCTCAGAGATCTTTTACTCCAACCTCCCTGCCACGGGCAGGGACGCCTCTCAACTAGACTTGATTGTTCAAGGCCTTGAATAGCCCCAGGGAAGAGGCAGCCACAGCCTCCCTGGGCAGCCTAGCCTCATCCAGCCTAGCCATGAACACCATCAGGGAGAAGCCATCCACAGCCTCTCTGGGCAGCCTATTCCAGTGTCTCACCACCCTCCTACTGAAGAGCTTCCTCCTCAGCTCCAGTCTAACCCTGCTCTCCCTCAGCTTCAAAGCATTCCCCCTTGTCCTGTCTCTCTGCAGCCATCCTGGAGGACGCCTTCAGCTATTGGGAGGCACCATCAGGTCCTGGGTTTTACTGCAGTGGCAGGCACTTGGCTGTCTGTCTAGATTTGGGACAATTATTCCTGTTTGAAACCTCAGAGCTCCTCATAAAGTGGAAACTCCCTTTTCCAGCCAGCTGTTCGAGTAGCACCACTGCAACCAAGATTAATCTTGAAAGGAGGCTAGGAAAAAAATACATCAAATCACTCACACCTCGGATTTAAAGACCCATGTCATCCCTGAACCACCTCTCTTCCTTTCAGGTTTTCAAGACTGAAAACTGACACAGGAGAGGAGAAAATGTTGACTCGTAGCAGACAAGTCAGACAAGTTGCCAAATCATCCAGGGCTCACTGAACTTCAGCCTTCTTCATCTGGAAAGCAACGATGGAAAATTCATTGAAGGACGGGGTATGGCTTTGCTGGGGGGTGGTGGGGAGGGGAGGAGGGGCAAATCTAATTCAGATCCCCAGAACTCCCCTCAAACGGATGCTGAGTGTAAACTTGAGCTGCGTTTCTGTCAGCCTTAATGGATTTCACTTCTGGGAGCTGTAATAAACAGCTCATTACGGAGTCAGCTGCGGGAGAGTTTTGAGCCCAATCAGGTCATTTGTTTTCCAGGGCAGATTGAGTCTAAAGGGGGTGGACAGAATAATCCAGTGCTTGAAGGGTGCCTATCAGTACCTGAGGAGCTGTGACAAAGTGGTATTGTGGGTCCCCAGCAAAGGCCACTCTCGGATGAGGGCGCTGCGTGGAGCTCCAGGCCCTGAGTGGGCTGCAGCTGTGCTTCGGTGCTTGGTGGCTGCTGGACACGAGGCAGACAGTTCTCACCAAACAGATTTCAAACAAGCAAACAAATGTCAACATTAAAAATCCCCAGCTCCTGGGGTCCTGCTCTTGCAGAAAAATTCAGCCTCTTTGCTCTGCCTGTGAGGAAGTTTCCATCCTTCACGCTTGAAGGGAAATGATGAGTCCCCAAAGCCAAAGAAAACAACAACAAAAAGACTCTTCCCTTTGTTTCCCATGGTTTTAAGCCACTACCCAGTTTGGAGGAAGAGGGATGATGTGCTGGGTCTGCCAGCCTGGCTGACTCTGCCCCCTTGTCCTCATCCCCAGTGTGAGGCTGCTGCTGGCATTCACAGGGAGGGGAAGTTTGATGACAGTAAATCAGGGGCAAAAGACACCCCAGGTGAGCAAAGCTGGGAGCAATGTTGATACCTTCTTGGCTGCTTGTGGATACACCGAGTCCTGACAGCCTGTGTGCCCAACACCGTTGTGGGCAGAAGCCCTTCTGCTTGACCGGAGGAGAGAAAAAGGAGAGGAGAAAGAGAGGAGAAGAGAGGAGAAAGAAGGAGAAGAGAAGGAGAGGAGAACAAATGAGAGCAGAAGTAGAGGAGAAGGATGAGAGGAGAAAGAGGGAGAAGAGAAGGAGAGGAGAAGGAAAGAAGAGGAGGAAAGGAGAGGAGAGGAGGATCCCCTGCAGATCTGCACTCTGATGAACTTCTTGAAAGACTGAATTTATAAGTCAATAAACATCTGCAGTGTAGAGGGCTTGGGATCCAAGTGCACCCTCTGGAGCAGATCTTCCCCTGCTCCACATCTGGCAGGGGGCTGGGAGGGGACCAAGCATCTGTGGTTGAGGCCAGAGCTGCCTTTGTACCACCATAAATCTCCTCCTCCTCCTCTCCCTCCAAGCATTAATCTGAGCCATCCCCTCGCCGGGCTGAAGCCAGAGGACAGTGGTTTCAAACAGGATGACTGTCAAGCTGCTCAGCACGCAATAAATCACACACAGCATCTTCCCTTTCATGTCTGCTCTGGATGGGGACTTGCAGACACTCCTTAAACACTTCCATACCCACTGAGAAGCTCTCTGCTTCTTTCTGCCTCTCTGGAGCAGAAAGTAAATCATTCATGGAGGGAGAAAGGCCTTGGAAGCATGAGAGGGGTTGGGAGAGGCGCTTGGTGTCACCCATCCTTGGGTGATTTGTGTGTCCACAGGCATTGGGGCAGCTCTTGGCTTTCATGCCAGCACAGAGCACGCTCAGGTGTTCCTCTCCTGTGTCAGTGCAGAGGGACAGAAGTGTGTAGCCTTCATTTGCCCCCAAGGCAGGAAACAAATGCACTGCTTGGAGGAGCAGAGTTGTAGGTTATAGAGGACGCCTAGGGCAAAGCATTGGATGGCTGGGCTGGAACACAAAATACCCTGGGTTTAGTTTCATCCTTCTTGATACTTTGGATCTGGAGATGTGGAGAGCAGCCCTGCTCTCCACTGTAGTGACAGAAGAAGGGATTCTTGTGTCAGATCTCCTAGGTTCCACCCAGCACCTTGCTGAGGGCCTCTTGCTCACGGGCTAGATTTTTAGCCACTTCTAGAGAGGGTGAAGGAAGTGTTGGTAGAGGCACAGAGGATTGGTTCTTCTATTTTTTCCCCTTAATAGTACTAAGAACATTAAAAGTCATAGAATCATAGACTCATTTCAGTTGGGAAAAAAAAGACCAGGGAGTCCAACCACTGCCCCAACACCACCGTGGCCACTAAACCCTGTCCCAAGGGCCATGTCCATGCGTTTCTAGATCACCTCCAGGGACGGTGACTCCACCACCACCACCTCCCTGGGCAGCCTGTTCCAATCCCTGTACTCCATCCACTTACTCCGCGCTTCTATCCGGCTGCTGCCGGGGCGAGAGCCTTGAGCCCGCTAGCGGCAGGACGCAGGAAGCAGCTGAGAGCCAGCGGAAGGCTGCTGAGCTCCGCGCTCCGGGAGAGCAGCGGCGAGCGGCAGCGCCCGGCCGGCTGCGCTGGGAGCTCCGCGCTGTGATGTCGGAGGGCTCTCTCGGGCAGAATATATTTCCCTTCTTCCTAGCTGGCTGTAACTCAGAGCCCTGCAAAGCACTCTGCCAATACAGCATTTGCTGATGTATAGCTACAGCCATTTTCGCTGCTTCCCTTCCTCTGTCTCCGTACAGAATAATATGCGATTAATTGATTTTCTGTCGCTCTTTTAGTACAGAAAATTAATTTCGGAGCAACCTTGTTTTCTCAGGGTATGAATTCTCTACATGCAGAGTAATTCCACTCCTACATTATTCATGAGAGAAAATAGTGATGGAGTGTGTAACTGAGGCAGCCCCAAGGCCACAAACTGATAGTCTGCGTTACTGATACAACAATATTCCACTGATGCTTCTAAATAATTCACGGCTACAACTCAATTTGGCACCAGGCACGCGGCTCGGGATGTGACTGCTGTGCAGGGGAGGAGAAGCACCTTGGCAGGACGCTCGGCTTCCCAGCCTGAGTGCAGCACTGGGGCTGCTGGAGAGAGCCTGGGGGCGCTGGAGCATCACCTGCGCCTGCCCAGTCCCCAGGGACATGGACCAGCACGCGGAGAGCGACCCGGTGCCACCAGGCAGCCAGACCATTATCTGTACCTGGCCAGTCCCCAGAGGCACGGACTAGCACGTAGAGAGGGATGCAGTGCTGGAGAGGGCCTGGTACCTCCAGGAAGCCAGAGCATCACCTGTACCTGGCCAGCTCTCAGGGACATGGACCAGCACGCAGAGAGCGACCTGGTGCCTCCAGGCAGCCACAGCATCACCTGTGTCTGGCCAGTCCCCAGGGACACGGATCACCTCATCAAGAGGGAGCTGGTGCCACCAGGCAATATTGCCTGGGCTTGATTGGTCTCTGGGCACATAAGTTATCAAATAGAGAGGGGCATCATGCTACCAGGCAGCCAGAGCTTCACCTGTACCTGGCTAGTCCCCAGGGACACGGACCAGCACACAGAGAGGGATGCAGTGCTGGAGAGAGCCTGGCACCTCCAGGAGGCCAGGGCTTCACCTGTACCTGGTCAGTCCTCAGGGAGCTGGACCACCACATAGAGAGCAACCCTGTGCCACCAGGCAGCCAGAGCATCACCTGCACCTGGCCAGTCCCCAAGAACCCCTCATACTCCTCTGCAGCTCCCAAGTGAGACTCCCTGCACCACTCTCCGCTGGCCACTGTCCCTGCTCCATGCATTGGGCTGATTGTGACTGCTGCTGGTGAAAATGGAGCCAAGAAAAGGGACAGGACAAAAGTGGGTAGCTGGTGGCAGCCAGCCAAAGCCACGTACCCTAGTTTGGGCTGCACTGCTCCTCTCCTTACACTGCCAAGCAGCCCCAGGTCACAGGTGCCCAACGGGAATTTTATCCTTCTGCAAGGCAGGGGGAAGGTGCTGCTCTGAGGAGAGTGCTGGTGCCATGGGGGTGGCCTTTGCTTGGGATGAAAGAGTTAATGGTGCCTGAGGGGCTGTGCAGGACAGAGGCCGAGCTGGAGCTGGTGCTTGAGCCTCTCCACAGGTGGCAAAGCCTGGTGAGACCTGACCAGTGGCAAAGCCATGACCAGGGCTTCAAGGCAAAGTTCTGGGCTGCAGCAAGGGTTAATGGCCTGGAGAGCACTTTCCATGCGAGTGGAAAATGGCAGAGCCCTTCCCTTCCCTCCTTCCCTGGCAGCGGCTCTGCCGAGCAGGTCCAGATGACGATGGAGTGAGTGAGAGCCTTGTCCTGGCACCGCTCTCCCCTTAGATTAATGACTTGTGATGAGATGCCTGAGTCACATATTGGGATTTTTCAACATTGAACTGTACCTGGCACCCTGCAGCCATTTATCACAGGGCTGCAGATGGAAGGCAGCAGCAGCAGGGTTCGTGGAGGGCCAAGAAACACAGCTTCCCAGCCAGCCTGCTGGGAGGGCAGGGGGAGCTGTTCTGGAGCCTGGGCCTGTGTGAGGGCTTGGGGTGGGTTGGAGGTTGGGTTTTTTGTTGTTGTTGTTGTTCTTCTTCTTCTTCTTTTTTTAATCTAAAATGATAAATCTGATTTCTTCAGGATATTGGAACAGCTGCAGCTGACCTGGCTGTTTATCTGACAGATCTTCAGGCTGGCAGGATAACAGCTCTTAGAGGATGGATGTGGTGTTATAAACTGTCCAGGCACACAACATGATGAATGGGATTCACAGTGATAAAGGATGGGGAGGAGAGCTCACGAGCTAAGAAAATCCCATCCCTGGATTGGGAAACTCTTGGGGAGCTGAAGCTCTTCTGGAGATCAATGCCCTGCGGGTGCCAAGCCACCCACCTCGGCCTCCCCACCCGCTCCCACCCGGGGGTCTGGGTGTTGTGGCTGATTCTGCATGGTGCAGAGCATGGTGGCAACTAATCCTGCAGCTGCTTTGCAGGGTTTGCTGGAGGCAGCTGTCCTGCAGCATCTCACAGCCTTTATGGCCACTGGGGCCCTTCCTGGCTGTCATGCTGACTCCCCAGCCCTCAGCTTTGCCCCTTTAGGATGCTTGAGCTGCTGCCTAACCCTTTGCAGAGAGGAAGCGCCACAGTTCTCCTTTGACCCCCAGAGTCAATGCTGTCCCCCTCCCCACAGCTCCCACATACCTTAAAGCCACTTTCTTTCCCCCAGAGCCCCCATCTGAGCACTGCTCAGTTAACAACTCAGCTCTTCAGGAAATGAAAAATGCAATAGTTTGGTAAAAGTTGAGAAATCAATTTCTCTTCTGTGCTCTGGCACAGCAGCTTGCAAGGGCTGCACTCATCCAGCTAAGATGACATCCATTTCCCTGGCTCTCATTTTCTGATGTGGGCTTAAAAGCCTCCTCTCTCCCCAGCCTCTTTCTTCTGGCTGCCCCTGCAGAGCTGTGGTTGTGTTCCTGACACTGGCTTGCTCCAGCTGGGAAGCAGGAGCAGAGAGAGTCCTGCTCCCTTCAGGATATCAAAGGGGATAGCTGGGGATGGGGAAGACCACATGAAACGTGGGGAGCAAAAGGGATCAAACCAGCATGAGTGCAGGAATCCTCCCTGAAAGGGATGGATCAAACAAACTACTGAGGTTAATTAATCACTAATAGCAGGGACTAAAAGTGACCCTTCAAGCATTCACAGAGCGAAGACAACAGGGTCAGGCTTGAAGAGCATTAATCTTACATTAGCAGAGCTCCATCCCTGCCAGAAGGGAGGAAGAAATCCCTTTGGTTCATGCAGAGGAAGCTGAAGCTTATTGCTTCCTGCCAGCTCCATGGCTGCATTTTTATGAAACACCTGCAATGAAAAAAAAAAAAAAAAAGAAAAAAAAGGGGGAAAAAAAGGAACAGCAACAAAAAAAGAAGAAGAAGAAAGAAGAACATAAACCTGAGAAAATTAAAGAGCTGTCCCTAAGGAGGGCTCCAGCCCTGTGCCCAGGCACTGATCCCACAGGTCAGAGGCCGATGGCCACGCTCCATGTCACGGAGCCCAGCGAGCTTTTGTTGGTGGTTATTAACAACCCCGGATCAATTACAGCCAGCAACTGGGAGAATGGATTCTGAAATCCTTCCCCTTTTACTGCTGAAGTTTGTGTGTGTGTGCCTGGCTAAGGTTAGCATTACAAGCCACCAGAGAGGAGCTATAAAAAGAGGCTTTCTTGTGCCTCCACGCTCTGCTCTGTGGCTGCTCTGTAGCATGCACCAGATGCAGCAGCAGCAGCACCAGCTCAAGGCCCTGTAACCTCCTTCCAAATGGTAATAAATCCCACCAGACCCTCACACCACTTGTAATTTACAACTCTGCTAAAATGAACATTAGTTCAAGCTAAGCTCAGTCTCGGAGGTGCAGGAGGAATGTGGCAGCTTTCCTGCTGACAGCAGAGTTTCTTTTTTAAATGTCATGCATTCACTTTCATTACTTCCAAATAATTGCCCAGCAGATCAGCAGCAGGATGAGGGAGAGGGGTTTAGCCCTCTCTCAGTCCATTCCAGCAGCTTAAAAAGCAGCTGCAGCGACCCGCTCTGGGTCATGGTGAGGAACCACCTTCTGTCCAGCTCCTTGGAACCCACTGAAGGGGCCCCCATGGGCTTCAGACACAAGTGAGAGGGTTTTAGCCCTCTCTCCATTGATTCCAGCATCTTAAAATGCAGCTGCAGGGACCTGCTCTAGGTCATGGTGAGGAACCACCTTCTGTCCAGCTCCTTGCAACCCACTGAAGGGACCCCGTGGCCTTCAGACATGAGTAAGAGTGTTTTATTCCTCTCTCAGTCCATTCCACCATCTTAAAAAGCAGCTACAGAGATCTGCTCTTGGTCATGGTGAGGATCCATTGTCTGACCAGCTCCTTGGAATCCACTAAAGGGACTCTGTGGCCTTCAGATGTGAGTAAGAGCATTCTAGCTCTCTCTCAGTCCATTCCAGCAGCTTAGAAAGCAGCTATGGGGACCTGCTCTCAGTCACAGTGAGAAACCACAGCCCGTGGCTGCTGCAGGGTTGCTGGCCCCAAGGGCCATCTGAGACACCCTAACGGGATGAGGAAGATTGTGTCATGGACCCCCCACATGTGGGCTGCAGAGCTGTGGTGTCCCACTCCTAGAGCCCCTTCTGCCTGTGGAGAATGCAGAAGACGACCCTGGGTTGCTGAGGTCCACCCCAGGAGGGTGCCTCAGCGAGGGTGTGGAGCAGGCGGGGCACCAGGGCTGCGCCCACGGGAACCCAGGGGCGCAGGGGCAGGTGAAGGCCAGGCAGAGGCTCCCCTGTCAGGGGCCAGTGCAGCTCTTGTGCTCCAGTGCCTCGTGTCCTCTGCATAAATGCAATTTCCCTGAATGTCAGAGGGAAGCATTACAGATAACACACTGTGTGTGTCTCTGACCCAGTAAGTGCTGAAATCACAGATCTCATTATTCTGACATGATAGAATTTTTTCTCCCCCTCCCTGCTGCAACCCTGCTGCTGTTGTTTTCCAGACTGCAGACATAATTGCCGAAGGTGCAAAGCCTCCACAGACAAATGTGTCTTCCCTGCTTCCCTAAATCTAGCAAAATGCCAGCTCTCTGTGTGCATAAGAAAACACTCTCAGAGCAGGCTCACCAGCAGCACCTATTTCCATAGGGTGCCACTCACAGCCAGGAGCACCTCCAGGCACCTGTGAGGTGGCACAGAGGAGCAGAGGGTTGGGACGAGCTGCCAGCTGGGCCCCAGGGTTGAGGTGCATCTTGCCAGCCAGTGTGTGCTGTCAGGGGTGACACAGCTGAGGAGAGGAGCCCGGCACAGCGTGGTCCTGGGTGGTTAATGCCCTTGAACACAGGGAGCACAGGGGGACCACCCATCTGGATGTGTTCCAGTATGATCTGCCCTAAGGGATCCTGACTTGGCAGGGAGGGGTTGGACTCAGTAATCTCAGGGGGATCTCTTCCAATCCCTACCATTCTGTGACTCTGTGAACCACATTTCATAGACTCATAGACTGCTTTGGGTGGGAAGAGACCTTTTAAAGTCATCTAGTCCAATCCCATCTTCATCTGGATGCAGACCATCATCTTCAACATCTTCAACTACAGCAGGTTGCTCAGAGCCCCAGACAACCTGATCCAGGGATGGGACATCTCCACCTCTCTGGACAACCTGCAACAAAGTCTTACCATCCTCAGTGTCAGAAATCTCTTCCTTCTCTCCAGTCTGAATCTCCCTCTTTCAGTTCAAACCATCCTGTCACAACAGGCCCTGCTAAAGAGCCTGTCCCCAGCTTTCTTATCAACCCCTTTATATCCTCAAAGGCTACCAGAAGGTCTCCTGGAAGCCTTCTTTTCTCCAGGTTGAACAGCCCCAACTCTCTCAGCCTGTCTTCACAGCAAAGAAGTTTCAGCTCTTGGATCACCTTTGTGTCCTCTGACCCTGTTCCAAGAGGTTCACATTAAATGATCTGTTTGGAGCCAGGTCTTGGAGAGCTAGAGGAGCTCCTCTTGCAGGTCAGATGAATGAGGAAGGAGGTGGTTCCTTTTTAGGGTCACTGTGGCCCTCTCCACCAAGCCACCTTGTCTGAGCAGAGGCCATTTCCTCATTTTTAGTTTCACCTTGCTGCCTGTTTGCTTATTTCCTCCCTTTTCATCAAGTTATGTTGCTCACTGAACATCTTTTAATCAACTTTACGAGTCCACCTTATTGGCAGCACCCTGAACGTTTTTAATTGCGGCACCATTAGTTCAGCCTTGCAGTCCTGCAGCAATTAAGCACAGCCTGAAGCAGAGAGGGCAGGGAGGAAGAGGTACAAAGTTTGCTGTTGAGGAGCAGAAGGCAAGGACAAGCAGCCCAAGGACCTTGGGCTGCAGAAGGCAGGCTGCTCCAGGGCAGAAGTGCCATCAGGAGGATCTGCCAGGTGGGAAGTCCCCAGCTGAGCCTCTCTGTGCATCGACTGAGGGACTTTGAGAGCACCTGCAAGTGTGCAGAGCTCAGCAGATGCTAGGAGAGAGGAGAAGGGTGAATGTGAACTTCAACTTCAAATGGCTTTATGATGTCACTGCGTTGATACCCTTGGAACAGGCTGCCCAGGGAGGTGGTGGAGTCCCCATCCCTGGAGGTGTTCAAGAAACCTGTGGCCACGGCAGTTAGGGCTGTGGCTTAGTGGCCATGGCTTAGTGGCCATGGTGGTGTAGGGTTGATGGTTGGACTGGATGAACTTAGAAGCCCCCTCCAGTCCAAACAATTCTAGGATTCTGGTCCATCTTTCTATGATTCTTTGCTGCTGCTTGGACATGTGGATCCTTGCAGAGGTGCTGCTGAGTGGGTGGTGTGCATCTGAGCGAGGGCTGGGTGTGAGAGAGAGATGGAGACTTTCACTGCCTCGAGAGGAGATGCCTCATTCTGGACAGGAGTAGCTGAGAGGAGGACCTCGCTTACCCTGTGTCTGTGGGAGCCCATCCTACCAGGATCTGCAGACCGGGATCTCTGCTCTCGCAGAGCCATCTCTGTGCAAACCTCCAGCTCCAGATCTCCCTGGTTAGAACAGCACAGCGTGCAGGCATCAATGCCTGTGAGGGGGATCCCTGCATGGCCGCAGAGGGCACAAACCACCTGCATCCCCTTTTACCATCCCAACAGCTGGCCTGCGCCCTCTCTGGCTTCCCACAGCACCCTCCACAGGGGAGCCGGTGGGAAAGCTCTCCAGGAGCGGCGCGCTTCGCCGCTTGGGCTGTTCCTGCGCACAATGGAAACCTGGCGGCTGCAACCCGCCGCTCGAGAGCCTTCCCCGGTGCAATAACCCCTCATTATTTTTTAATGTTGTTGTAACTTTATGGCTTAATCAGTATTTGCAATTTGTTAGTAGTCCAGGCCGCAATAAAATTGTTTTCCAGGTACTGAAACATCCTATCAAGGTTTGTAAAGCAGTGGTTCTTTAGTTTATCACGCTCATAAAAAGCCCTGGCAGCTTGACAGATATAATAACTTTTTTTATCAAGTGTCTAATTTGAGAGGAAATTAAGCCATCCATTACGTGCTGATCCGAGCTGGAATTGGAAAAAAGCCCCAGCCACCCCTCTCCCCAGCCCCAGCCAGTTCCCTTTCTCCTCCCAGCCTCTTCCTTGTGTGTGGAAAGAGCTGCTCCGGGCCGGCCGTGGCTCCGCATTCGCTCTGCAGTATCCCGGGCTCCTCCGTGTGTGTTTTTACAGGGCACTGCACACTTAATAAAAGATTATTTATGTGGCCTGCATTGATGTCACAGCAGTGAAACAATACCTTTCCTTTACTGCAGCAGAGGGCTGATTTATACCAGTGCCTGCACAAGCTTCCTCCGAATGCAGTGCAGCTGCTCCAGGCCGCTCTAACAGCCGCTCTCGCCAGGTTACTTACAGGCCAGGATTTTCAAACCAGGCAGGGAGATTCTGGGTGCTTCTATTTACAGCAGCCAGCTCCAGGGGGCTGGAGCTGAACCAGCATGGGAAAAGCTGCTCCTTTTCAGGCCTCTGATTAATGGCATTTTTGTCCTCAGAACTGTGGCCAGTCTGAGATAAGAGCCCTCCTCCCCACCTCGGTCCCATAGGTGCCTGTGCAGAAGTGCTGGTGAGTTGAGTGGTGTCTGCTTGGGAATGGCCCTTGCAAGGCTTGGCATGATCCCAGGATGCTCCTGATCTGTGCTTCAGAATGTGACCCTGGTCTTCCTTTAACAGCCCTGGTCGTTAAGGATCCTGCTCCTCTTGTCCTGCTCCTCTCGTCCTGCTCCTCTCACCCTGCTCCTCTCACCCTGCTCTTCTATCCCTGCCCCTCTCACCCTGTTCTTCATCCTGATCTTCACACCCTGCCCCTCTCACCCTGTGCCTGTCACCCCTCTCCTCTCACCCTGTGCCTCTCACCCCTCTCCTCTCACTCTATGCCTCTCACCCTGTGCCTCTCACCCCTCTCCTCTTACCCTGTGCCTCTTACCCTGTGCCTCTCACCCCTCTCCTCTTACCCTGTGCCTCTTACCCTGCCCCTCTCACCCTGTGCCTCTCACCCCTCTCCTCTCACCCTGTGCCTCTCACCCCTCTCCTCTCACCCTGTGCCTCTCACCCTGTACCTCTCACCCCTCTCCTCTCACCCTGCCCCGCTCGCCTGCTCTCACCCTACGCTGCCAGCTGGGAGAGCAATTCCACGACTGTCCTCAGGCAGCCATTGCCAGGCTAATTATTTTGGTGGTTAATTCCAGCACTCATTCCCCACCCTCCCCCTCCCCCCATTCCCATAAGTGGCACCAAACTGCCAATAAACAATTGAGCAACGAGCACAGAGCCTTCTAAACCCAACCTTCCAAGGCACTGCCCGGATCCTCTGGTGCCTTGCTGGAGGCAAGAAGCTAAACCCTCACTGAAGCCAGGCTGGATTCGTGCTGGAAGCCTGGAGTAAAGGGAGTGTGGGGGAAAAAAAAAAGAAGAAGTCAGAGGCTGACTCCAAGCTGCACACTGTATTTGTTTAAATTTTCATGCTAGCCAATGTCTGTGACACAGGAGACAGGTTTATGGAGAGGGAGGGGGGGGGAGGGAAAAAAAGGGAAGGGGGAAAAAAAATGTTGACAAATGGCCCAGTAATCAACTGGAACATGCAATAAATCATTGGAGTGCCAATAACACTTCCAGGAGGAGTTGTGAAAGGTCATTAGGATGCCACCATGTATCATGCAGCGCCAAACAAAGCAAACAGAACATGTTGGGAATAGGATTATGGGAGAAGCATCTGTCAGTTCTAATTAAGAATTAACTGTGGATCCTATATAAAAAGATGTGTGGTTTATTCCTATCTCCCTCCTTTTCCCACTTAGCTCTCTGGGGCTCTTTTCTTTCTCCCCTCCCCCCCCCCCCCCAAAATAAAACTCAATTACTTAAAAAAAAAAAGAAGCAAGAGCCCAGCACAACTCCTCTGTCATTGAATCTGCTCAACAGCAGCAAAAATAACTCGATGTGACAGAAGAGGGAAGGCTGGAAGGGGAGGGCCAGGGCTGTCTCTGGCTTCTGCAGCCTCTGGAGCATGCAGGAGGGTGGCTCAGAGCCTGCCCCAGCTGCCTGAAATCCCAGAAGTCCTCTGGCACCTCCAAATTTTGTGTCTGTGATGTTTGCAGAAGGCAGAGGATGGTAGGAAGCAAAACACTGCAGCTCCCCCTGTGGCGTGGATGAGGGGTGGGGATGGAGAGAGCTTGGAGGTTGAGATGCTGACAAGATTTTGGCTACCAGCAGAAGGAGATGCAGGCTCAGTGAGTGACAGTAAAAGAGACGTTAAAGAGGGAGGAAACCCGACGGAGAAGAGGCATGGAGCAACCAAGTGATGTGCCCTCAGAGTGGCCCTGGGGTCTCTGAGCCTCCTTCACATCACCCCAAATCTGCCACAGCTCTCTGGGGTTTGAGCCCTTCCAGCTGTTTGTCCCTGGTACTGGCACAGGGCCTGCTGAGGTGGCAGCATGGATGGAATGAAGGGAGAGAGGGAGGAAGAGAAGGAGGGAGGGATAGATGGATGGATGGTTGGGTGGATGGATGCATGGATGGATGGAATAAGGGAGGGAGGGAGGGAGGGAGGGATGGATGGATGGATGGATGGATGGATGGATGGATGGATGGATGGATGGAATAAGGGAGGGATGGATGGATGGATGGATGGATGGATGGATGGATGGATGGATGGATGGATGGATGGATGGAATAAGGGAGGGATGGATGGATGGATGGATGGATGGATGGATGGATGGAATAAGGGGATGGAATGGAGGGATGGATGGATGGATGGATGGATGGATGGAAGGAATAAGGGAGGAATGGATGGATGGATGGATGGATGGATGGAATAAGGGAGGAATGGATGGATGGATGGATGGATGGATGGATGGATGGATGGATGGATGGATGGAATAAGGGAGGGATGGATGGATGGATGGAATAAGGGAGGGATGGATGGATGGATGGAATGGATGGATGGATGGATGGATGGATGGATGGACCCTCCCTGTATGATCACTTCATAAAGCCCCCCAGCTCCTTCTTCCTCTCTCCTTGTCTTCCCTCTCCTCCCCCAGGCTCCTCTTCCTCTCTCCCCATTAATCTGAGCTGCATTTTATCATGTGGGTGCCTGCCCCAGGGCTCCTGCTGGGAGGGCTCTGCAAGCTGCCTGCTCTTCTTCGGCATTATTATCTCTCCCTTTCTTCTCCTCTATATTTCCAGGCCTCTTTTCTGCTTAAGTTTGCATTTCTTCTCTTCCTTTCCTTTTTTCTTCACCTTTCTGCTGACTGAGACAAGACTGTGTCCTACTTCAACACCCCAGGATTTGTTACAACTTCAAGGTGTGGGTTTATGGCCACGGTTGTCCCGTTTATGGTACAGTTCTTCTTATGGGTTCTAATAAACTTTGTAGCTCCAGGGTGACCTTAAATCCTGATATGAAAGATAGAGAAGAATCATTATTTAGTCCAGCTAAATATAAGATGCTTCACCCTTGAAGGCTGAGGATAATGTTTCTTTCACAGGTGTGGAAGGCCTCATAATTCCTGTGTACAGCAAGTGCAGCTGCAGGAGAAGAGAATCAATTGTCCCCCTGGACATAGGTTTGTGTGGCATGGGGGAGAAATAGTGCCAGCTAGGATTTGCTGGAGCCTGGGAACCCCCACTCCCAGCCACACTTCCCACCAGGAGGATCAGATGGTCCCACTTTTTCCATGGAGTAGCCAACTATTTTGTTCTGAAGACAGCTCCATCACTGAATTGTCTGGTTCCCTGCCCTCCAAACCAGCCTCCTCAGCACCATAACTGAGCCGTTTGGTTCCCTGCCCTCCAAACCAGCCTCCTCAGCACCATAACTGAGCCGTTTGGTTCCCTGCCCTCCAAACCAGCCTCCTCAGCACCATTTCTCTGCATGCAGCTCATTTCCCATTGCAGTTGTGGGTTTGCCCAGAGAGGTGCTTGAGGCTCCCTTCCTGGAGATACTCAGACTTGCTGTGTCTCTGGGCAGCCTGCTCTGGTTGGAGGTGTCCCTGCTGGCTGCAGGGGGGTTGGACAGGATGACCTTTGAGGGTCCCTTCCAACCCTGTGATTCTGTGACAGTGCAGCCATGGAGTTCACCAGAGTGGAAAGTGCAAACCAGGCCATGAGGATGCTCTGTGCCCTCCTGCAACCTCAGCACTTGGCATTTGCCCCACCTGTGCCCCCAGGCTGGGGGCAGTGAGCCCCTCTCCAAATGTGCCCTTCCGGCAGCCTCTTTGCGTTGACACCACGCAGGCTCCTCCTCAGCAGATGTTCAGGACTCAGCACTCAAGGCTTACATTGAGGAACTTCCAAAACAAACCATCTGGAAAAGAAAAACAGCAAAGCCTTTGCAAGCTATTTCCCTCCTCCTCCACCGTGCTTCTCCCCCACACACTCACTCACTCACTCACTCACCCCCCAGTCTGAAAGTCACAGGGAAGGATTTGGGAGGACAGAGAGCGGAATGCCAGAGCCGGGAACGGAAGGAGCACGTCACTGAAGAAATGTTCCCAGCAAGGCTGCAGCTGTTCCCCTCAAACATGGCAAGAGGCAGCACCACGAGCTCCAGCCAGGCACCAGCAGCTGCTGGGGCACCCCCAGGGCTGGGCAGACAGACCCTGCATGTTTTTTTCCAGTGATGGAAAGTGAGGAGCTGGGGGCAGCGGGAGCCAGGAGGACACTCGGTGGCTGGAGCTGCTCTCTGCTTTTCGGCCCAGCGTCCTCCCAGCTGAGAGAGGAGCTGGTAGCTTCAGCTCCCAAATGGGACAGCCTTGTCTTGTTGGCCAATTCCTAGCTTCAGGAAGATCGTAGCCCTGCAGCAGGTCCTGGGTTAGCTCTCTGCAGCCCTTCACGCTGGTTTGCTGTGGAGCCAAAACACATCCACAGGTTCTTCTTCCTTCAGTTTCCAGGACCGTGAGAAGTTCTCCCTCTTGCTGCAGGAGGGGACATGAGGACAACTTCAGGAGGGTGGTCTGGGCATTCTCTACTGCATCCACTTCCAGTTCTCAAGCAATGGCTGGGGACCCCTGCCAAAGAGCTGATGACTATTCATGAGAAGGGTCATAGAATCAGAGGATTATTTTGGTTGGAACAGACCTCCAAGATCATCCAGTCCAACCATCAACGCAACACCACCATGGCCACTAAACCACGTTCCCAGTTGCCATGGCCACAAGTTTCTTGACCACCTCCAGGGATAGTGACTCCACCACCTCCCTGGGCAGCCTGTGCCAGTGAAGAATCACAGAACAGTGGGATTGGAAGGGCCCTCTGGAGATCATCCAGTCCAGCCCCACTTCTAAAGCAGGCTTTCCCAGATCAGGTTGCACAGGAACACATCCAGGTGGGTTTTGAAAGCTTTCAGAGAAGAAGACTTCACAACCTCTCTGGGCAGCCTGCTCCAAGCCTCCATCACCCTCACACCAAAGAAGTTTCTCCTTAAGTTCAGGTGTAACCTCCTGGGTTCTAGTTTGTCCCCCTTGCCCCTTGTCCTCTCATTGGGCACTGCTGAGGAGAGCCAAGCTCCATCTTCATGACCTGTACCCTTCAGATATTTCTGTGCATTGGTCAGATCCCCTCTCAGGCTGCTCTTCTCCAGGCTCAGCAGCCTTTCCTCCTCACAGGGACACTCCAATCACCTCAGCATCCTCGCAGCTCCTGTTGGCCTCTCTCCAGCAGTCCCGAGGTGCCACGGCTGGGTGTCTGCCATCTCTCTCTGATCCTCTGAGGTCTTCCCTTCCCCATCTTCCCGGAGAGCTTTCCGCAGCGCCGAGGAAATGGGGTAATGAAAGGCGAGTCATAGCTTGGTGCTCTGTGTTTCCAAAAGGAGCCCTGTGTGACTGTCAGGTTTACAAAAGATTGTTTATGTTCAGCGGCGTGAAATGGGGAGCGAGCGCGGGGAGCAGCGCCAGAGCAGAGCCTGCCCGGCCCGGGCTGACAGCTCCGCATTCATCCTCCACGCTACAGCAGACAAAGCGCTGGGGCTGCCTGACAGGGGCCATAAATCACCGCTGGGAGATGCTGTACCTACAGCTTATCCCATTCCAGATGACAAACACACAATAATCCACACAGCACAGCACTTTTTTCTTTTTTTTTTCTCCTCTTTTTTTCTCTCCTCCCTCCTCCCCCTTCCCCCCCCTCCTCCTCCTCCTCTCTCCCTCGGACTCGCTGGTGTTCAAGTGACGACAAAGAGGAAACCTGCAAAGCCTGGAAGGCTGAGAGGACCACGGGAAGGAGCAGGGATGGGGGCTGATGTAAATAGAGAATCACAGAATGGTAGGGGTTGGGAAAGACCCCTGGAGATCATCTAGGCCAACCCCCCTGCTAGGATGGGGGGGCGAGGGAGGGGGCGGGGGGTGGGCTTTGTCCTGGTTCCACAGTGGAAATTTGGTCTTTGAAGAAGGAGGGAATGGAAGGCCAGGAGGCAGATGAGCTGCCACCACCCTGGGCTGTAGTTTGTGAGGGCAGGGAAAGGGAAGAGCCCTGTCTGGTTGGACAACCCTTAAATCGATGTATCCTAATTAACAAGAGATCTAATTCATCACAGTGACAGCAACTCTATTTATATCACCTCCTTCCATGGGGGCTGCTGGGGGTTTAGGGTTGGGGTTGTTTCTCCCTTTCCTTTTCTGACAGCTTTATCTTTCCCACACACATTTTGACCTTCCCTTTCTGGGGGAGAAGGAACTTGATAGTGAAGCCTTCCTTGGGAATGTGGCTATTCAGCTGACATTTTCTGCCTCTACCCCCAAAATAGAGGAATATAGTGGGGGGAGCTGGGAAAGAGAGGTTGTCTCAGGTCTGATTCAGAGGGCTGTGCAGCTAGGCATGCAAAATGTGGTCAATTCCAATGCAAGGTGGGCTTGGGCTCTGTAAAACCCCCAGCAGGAGCCACGGTCGTACAGGGATCTTGGCTTTCATTTGGAAAAGCAAACCCTGAGAGCTTGACAACAGGGCTGGATGACACCTTAAATCTTGGAGGGCATAAAAAGAAACCCAGCTGTTTTGTTTGGGTTTAATATCCCCAGCCTCGTGGTTTGGGGCTGGGGGAGCAGGTTGTGGAATTGCTGTGTAAATACAAGGGCTGTGTCACAGAATTGCTCCACAGCTCTCAGCAGGCTTGCTCCTGGGAAGAGTGAGGCCAGGATGTGATATAGTGACACCAAAATAGTAATAATAGTAATGGAGACCTGCTCAGCTTCCCCTCCCTGCAAGCACAGCAGCAGAAAATCCAAGATGCAAAGCACAAGCCCTGTCTCATGGGGAGGGGAAAGCTCTGAAGGATGATGGGGTAAAAAAAACACCAAATCAACACAAACTAAGCCAACCCCACCCAAATCAACTGAAACCAAACCTAGCCAACTCAAATCAACAAACCAACCCAACCCAATTTAACAAACCAATCCCAAACCAACCCAAACCCATCCAAAGCAACAAAATCAACTCAAACCAAAACCAAGTCAACAAATCAACCCAACCCAACCCAATTTAACCCATCAAACCAATCCAAAAATCAACTCAAACCAAACCAAGTCAACTCAATTCAAAAACCAATCCAAAAACAATTCAATCCAAACCCATCCAGATCTACTCAGCCCAAACCAACCCAAAATCAGCTCTACTCAAACCCACCCAAATCAACTGAAACCAAACCTAACCAACTCAAATCAACCCAACCCAACCCAATTTAACCCATCCCAAACCAACCCAAACCCATCCAAAGCAACTCAACTCAAACCAAACCAAGTCAGCTCAAAGCAATCCAAATCGACTCCACCCAAACCAATCCAAAACAATTCAACCCAAACCCATCCAAAACAATTCAACCCAAACCCACCCAGATCAACTCAGCCCAAACCAACCCAAAATCAACTCAACTCAACCCAAATCAACTCAACTCAAACCAACCCAATTCAACTCAACCTAGTCCAAACAAATCAACTCAACTCAAACCAAACAAACCCAGTCTGACCCAAACTAAACCAAGCCAAATCAACTGAAACCAAACCAATCCAAATCAACCCAAACCAACCCAGACCAAGGCAGCTTTGCCTCCAAAGTGGAGCACGATCACCACGCCTCAGCACACAGGAGATGGAAGGGTCCTAAAATGGAGCTGTTGTCTGAAGGCTGCTCCGGCACATATATCGTGACATGCCAGGAGTACCTGCTTCTCCTGTAGCCTAAACTTCTGGTGAACCAACGTGCTTCAGAGCACATTTGTATGCAAAGGCCTATAATATGTCCCCTGTATCTAATTATCTGTCAACCTGAGGCAGTTTGTTTTCCAAATCGGCCTCTCGGCTGTGACTTTATGAGGTCGTAAAGAAAACGGTGCCACTCTCGCTGGAGCGCCAGGAGAGCCTGGATCAACAAATTACCATCTTTAATGGTGTCTCCTTGGCAAGCTCACACCCTCCAGCGTGCCCTGGCACGGCCAGCCCCAGCCCAGGCAGCTCCCAGCCCCATCTGAGCAGGGCAGCTGTGGGCTGCCGCCCGCCGCCCCTCCCGGCGTCGCAGCGGATGGGTTGCGAAGTTTGGGAGGAGCCGCTGGTGAGAAACACAGAATGGTCAGGGTGGGAAGGCACCTCCAAAGGTCATCCAGTCCAACCCCCTCTGCAGTCAGCAGGGGCATCCTCAACTAGATCAGGCTGCCCAGAACCCTGTTGAGCCTCACCTTGAATACCATAGAATCACAGAAAAGCACAGGGCGGACAAGACCCTCAGGATCACCAAGTCCAACCCAGAACCTTACTCTACAAGGTTCCCCCTAAACCATAGCCCCAGGCACCACATCCAAACAACCCTTAAACACCCCCAGGGCTGGTGACTCAACCACCTCCCTGGGCAGCTCATTCCAATGCCTGACCACTCTTGCCGTGGAAAAAATGTTTCCTAATGCCCACTCTAAACCTACCCAGTGGCAGCTTGAGGCCGTTCCTTCTTGTTCTATCACTAATTAACTGGCAGCAGCCTCTGTGCAATGTCCTTTCAGGTAGCTGTAGACAGGGATGGGGCCCCAACCACCTCCCTGAGCAACCCGTTCCGGCGCTCCGCTACCCTCACGATCTCCAGCCCCTCAGCTGTGAAAGCAACACCAGCGAAAGCCAAGCCGTGGATGCCTCTGCCCACGCCGCTCCTGTGATTAATGATAGAAAGGAATTAAAAAGAAGGAAGGGAAGTGGGGGGGGGGGGGGAAGAAAAGAAAAAAAGGGGGGAGTGGGGAGAAAAAAGAGCGAGGGAGAAGGGAGGGGAGCGGGTCAACAGCTGAGTGCAAGGCAAGTCGCTAGACAGGGAGTAATTAAGATACTTGGGTAAATATGATTAATAAGCTCAAACTGGCAGGGTGTGCAGTAAACAAGGGCTAACCAGATGGTACCCTTTCCGTTCTGACAGTGCTGCAAGCTCTGTAAAAATAGGAAGGAAAGCTCTGGATCCTCCCAGCGCTCTGGCTCTAGGAGGGAGGGAGGATTCAGCGTGAGGCCAGGGCGATGAATCACCTGAGTGGAATGAGGGACATTTCCCCTTGGTCACATCCCTGCTGCCAGAGAAGAAGAGGTGGCTGCTCTGGGGTTGCCAGGGTGGTACCTGCTGCTGTGCCGTGGGGCATGATCAGGCACCATGCTTGAGCGTGGGCTGGGCTCTGCGTGGCATCAGCTGCTTGTGGACAACGTGGAGAGAAGCCTTGGGTTGGTCTCCTGGCATCTGAACTCAGCATTACAGAATGCAGAAGGTTGGAGGGGACCCTCAAGGTCATCTCATCCAACCAGCCTGCGGTGAGCATGGACACCTCCAACTAGAGCAAGTTGCTCAGAACCTCATCAAGTTGGGCTCTTCTCTCTAGGATCAGGTGATAGAAGGAGAGGAAATGGCCTGAAGTTGTGCCAGGGGAGAGTTAGGTTGGACATGAGGACAAATTTCTGCGCTGCAAGAGTGGTCCAGGGACTAGCACAGGCTGCCCAGGAAGGTGGTGGAGTCCCTATCCCTTGAGGTGTAGATGTGGTGCTTCAGGATAGAGCTGGTCATGGCATTTGGGTTACAGTTGGACCCCATGATCTTAGAGGTCTTGACCTTGAACGTCTCCAGAAATGGAGCCTCCACCACATATCTGGGCCACCTTTTCCAGTGTCTCACCACCCTCATTGTGCAGAACTTACAATACAGTACACTACACCAGGCTGGAAGAGACCTTCAAGATCATCGTGTCCGACCCATCAACCAATCCAACCCACCCAACAACTAACCCATGGCACCAAGCACCCCAGCAAGTCTCCTCCTGAACACCTCCAATGAAGGTGATTCCACCACCTCCCGGGCAGCCCATTCCAATGGGCAATCACTCTCTCTGTGTAGAACTTCTTCCTCACCTCCAGCCTAAACCTCCCCTGGTGCAGCCTGAGACTGTGTCCTCTTGTTCTGGTGCTGGCTGCCTGGGAGAAGAGAACAAAAGAACTGGGAAGAGAACTTCCTCCCAGTGCCCAGTGTAGATCCAGCTGGACCAACTCAGCTGGCAAAGTCCCGCCTGGAGCTTGTCTGCACGGGGAGGGCTCACGGCTGGGCGCTGGACTTGCTTCCTCCCTTCCAGCCATAGCAAGAAGCTGTTTGCCAGCAAGAGCTGCTGCTCAGAACTTTCCCCCACAAAAAGCCTTCTCTGCCAGCAGAGGCCATTTCACCAAAGGTGAAGCACGTGAGGGAATGGCCCAGATTCTGACGAAATTGCATTTGCAAAGAAAAATCAAAGGGGAAAATCATTCCGATAAGGCCAAAGCATTTCAGTTTGACCTTTGAGGAATCAAATGGCACTGGGGGGGTAGTTTTTTACTTCCATTTCAAAAAGCATTTTGTCTCCACGTCCTCTTTACCTATCTGTAAGAAGCATTGCAACCAGAATTAAAGGTTGTGGTTATCCCACCACGGGATGACAGACTTCCCTCACTGCAAGAGTGCAAAAAGAATGAAGGCCAGAGAGCCTTCTGGTTTGAAACAGGGAAAGGAAAACTGAGGAATGAAAAGCAGAATCGTTCTTCTCCCAGCCCTGGGAGATGCCAGGGAGCAGCAGAGAACAGGGCTGGTGAGGGACAGCTGAGGGAACTGAGGTTGCTTGGTCTGGAGTAAAGGAGGCTGAGGAGGGACCTCCTTGCTCTCTACAGCTCCCTGGAAGGAGGCTGGAGTGCAGTGGGATTTGATCTCTTCTGATCAGGTGGTATAAGGAGAGGGAATGGCCTGAAATTGTGTCAGGGGAAGGTTAGGTTGGAAATGAGGAAAAAACTTCTTTGCTGCGAGAGTGGTCAGGTCCCTTCCAACCCCTACCCCCTGCGACTCTGTGGCTCGGAGGAGGTGGGGTCAGGAACGAAGATGCAGAAGGAACTGCAGCTCCCTGGCAGCAGACTCAGTTTTCCAACCTAAAAGCAACTGGGAGGAACCCTTCAATAAAGTGAGTCTGTGAAAAGCATCCTTTTGTATTCCAGCCTCACCTCTGCGGGGGAGGGGGGAAACACCAAAGTTGCTTTTCCACGGCTCCCAAATGAAAACCTCTTTGCTGCTTCATCATCTCCCAGACCCAAGGAGCAGGCCAGAGCTATTTAAAAGCCACAGGCCCCCTCTGTCCCCACCATCCGCCTGGCTGCAGGAGCAGCTGCCACCTAATTACAAATCCTCGTCACAAGAGGGGAGAAACAAGTTGTGGCATTTAGGAAAGGTCTGCAAAAATAGGTGTCAGACCTTAACTAATAGTGATTGTCCTGCCATTGGGCTGTAATTTACATTTAATTCACACATTTCATTTCCATTTAAAATATGATTACAGTGTTTTGAAGCACATCTCACCTGTCCCCTCCCATTAGGGCAGGGTGAGAATAACACAAAGCAGCAGGAGCCAGGCTGCGAGCCCCAGGGCTTGGCTGTGGGACAGGGAACGCAGGGAGCTGCTGGGGACACAGAGGGAGTTCTTTGCCAGGAGGGTGGTGGAACACTGGAAGAGGTTGGCCGGGGAGGGAGCTGAGGTCCCATCCTTGGAGATATTCAAGGCCAGGCTAGACAGGGCTCTGGGTTGCCCGATCTAGTGGAGGATGTCTCTGCTGACTGCAGGGGGGTTGGACTGGATGACCCTTGGAGGTCCCTTCCAACCATTCTTCAATCACCCCAGCAGGGATGGACACAGACAGAGCCTTCAACGCAAATCTGATGAGGAACATCTGAGGGCACTGGGATTGCTCAATCTGGAGAAGAGGAGGCTGAGGGGAGACCTCATTGCTCTCTACTGAAAGGAGGTTGGAGCCCGTTGGGGGGTGGTCTCTTCTCATCCAGCCTGGCCTTAAACAGGGAGGGAACATCCACAACCTCCCTGGGCAACCTGTTCCAGTGTCTCCCCACCCTCACTGTAAATGCAGTGGGAATGACAGCTTCTGAGTGCCCAGGTCACTCCCATGGATCAGAAGTTCCCAGCACCTCCACAAGCTCACCCAAAGCCCCAGAGCTGCTGCCCAGAAGCGGGAATGGCCAAAACCCCTTCTAGGACCACCCAGTCCTCACCCGTGGGAACTCAGTGGGGGGAAAAGTTTACCTCCTCTCCCACAGAGGTCTCTTGGATGATCTTTTCAACACACACACACAAAAAAAAAACCCCTCTTGCCTAGAAAATAAATCAGGCTGTGTCCCCCCCACTCACACACCCCCCATGTCCTCACCCAGCGTCTCCCCCGGAGCTGCGCCGAGCCAGGGACGCTCTGATTAATCTCTGCTACGTGTAGGGGAAAACAACCACCCCGTAAACAGTATTATTAACCCATGGGCTGGCAATAAATCAGTGTGAGAAGGTGACCTCAGCAATGCTGGAGTAATCCTGTGTGTCAGGCTAAATTTATGAGGCCAATTTTATTGGCCTGTATGACCCAGGCTCCTTGGAGATGTCTCAGTAACAAATCCAATCCATATCATTTATTAGCTTTGGACGGTGTCAGCTGGAAGCATCCGAGGGATCCCATTAAAAAGGATTGCTCCCTCTGCAAAGGATGGGCACAAATAAGCTCTTGGATAATTGTTGGCTGCGAGGAGCCCTCCAATGGAAGAAGTTGTTCCGTGTAGGTCTGCTCTCAGGGCCACAAAGCTTGGAAGGGGTTGGTGCCATCAGCCCCTTGCCCTCCCTGCCGCCTCTGGGCTGGTTGCATCTCTCCACGACCGGTGGGCAGGGTCTGGCCATGGGAACAGAGGTGACAGACACTGGGGAACTTCCAGGTGAGTCCCCAGGTTCCCTCAGGTGCTGGAAGAGGATCTGGGAGTCCTGGGGATTGCTTCTTTGCTGGGGGTCGGGAGGGTGCAGGGACCAAGGGGTCAGAGTGGGAAGAGCAGGGGTGAGACAGCGCAGGATTCTTGGGACAGATCCCAACTGCAACCTTCTGGGAAGGATCCCAAGATCCACACTGCAGAGAGATGGTGAGGAGATCCTAAAGCCATTGAGTGGCTGAAGCTCCTCCTCTGAGGCAGGAAACCGCTTGGGGGAAAGGAGGCTGTAGGGAGACCCCATTGCACTCCACAATTCCCTGAAAGGAGGTTGCAGTGAGGTGGGAATTGGTCTCTTCTCCCTAGGCTCAGGTGATAGAAGGAGAGGGAATGGCCTGAAACTGTGCCAGGGAAGGGTTGGGTTGGAGATGAGGAAAATTTTCTTTGCTGCCAGAGTGGTCAGGGCTTGGCACAGGCTGCCCAGGGAGGTGGTGGAGTCCCCATGCCTGGAGGTGCTCAAGGAATGTGTGGCCATGGCACGTGGGGCCAGGGTTTGGTGGCCACGGTGGGGTTGGACTGGATGAGCTCGGAGGCATTTTGCAACCCAAACATGTCTACGAATCCATGACCCAGCGAGACCCTGTGAGAAAAGATAAACACAACTCCACTGTGGGAGCCACTGGAGGACCTGGTGGCGATGTGCATCGTGCCCAGCACCCTGGTGACAGGAGCAATCACGCCTTGGCACCAGCACCTGGGGGTCTGCTCCCTGTTGGCTACGCGGAGGCTGGTGGAAGTCTGTTTGACTGTCCCTGTCATCAGAAGGTTTACGGATGGTTAATTTATTCTTTATAGCAGAGTCATTGATGGCTGTTAAATCACAAATGAGAGCCAATAAAGGGTGAATTGCAGCTGAAATTACACTGTTTATATGACAGCAGAGTGCTGGCTAAAAGATTCATATGCCGCTGATGAAGTACGTTATAAATTTTAATTACCATAGTTTGTACAAATGACATGTTTGAAATGCTATTGAGTAATGTGACCCTGATAATGAAACTATAAAATAAATCATTAACTTTCTGAATGAGCTTTTTTATTTCCATGCTGCATGAAGTAAACTTTCCAATTTATTCCCTTGCAGCCTTCCTCTGAGTAGGGAAAAAACAAACAGCCAAGGAGCCCACGAGCAAGAGTGGAGAGAAGAGTCCTCGATCCCCCCCCTCCACTCTGAAGGACCCTGACAAGCCAACCAAGGCAGGGATGGGTGGGACCACGCTGGAAAAGCCGGCAGAAGGTTGGCCCAAAGCAGCCAAAGCCCCCAAACGCCTCCTGTTTTCACCCTGCTCGGTACAGGATGGAGCCTGGCTCCTGCAGCCGCAGCCAGCTTAGCTGAGGGAGCACAGAGATAAGGGCAGGGCTTGAGAACCAGCTTTAAAGAGGCATTAAGTTCAGGAGCACAGAGAAAAGAAAATCTCCATTACACTCAGAGCATGATTAGAGCTCACTTGTCGGCTGGAGGCTTTGCAGTCTGAGTCCCTGGAGATCTCCCTGACCTCCCTGGGTGCTCCCAGAGCTTAAAAGCAGGAATGAAGGTGCCTGAGCCTCCAACTGCTCGACCCAGAAGCAGAGATAAGTGCCTGGATGGGGCTGATGAGACGAGTTGTGATCCAACAAGGGATTTCCTGGGAGCCTGCCTGGGAAGGAAGCACTGACCAGAGAGTCACCAGCCCAGCGTCCTTTGGTCCAGCTCTCCTCGCTCAGGAGCAGGCGATGCTTCCTACCCCCTCCTAGAAAGACACTGCCCTCTAAGATCATCAACCCAACACCACCGTGGCCATCAAACCACAACCACCTCCAGGCATGGTGACTCCACCACCTCCCTGGCCAACCTCTTCCAACGCCCAAAGCTGCTCCTCCCCAAGGGATGCAGTGAATTCCCACCCTCGGTCTGCTTGCCCGACGGCTGCCCACTGCCCGCACGGACGCAGCCAAGCCCAGTGCCCTCCATGGCACAACCACCATCGCCAATGCCAACACCACCCCACCACCCAATCTCACCAGGCTGGTTTTGGTTGGTTTGAATCCCCCCTTTGCCAAAACCCTTTTGGGGGTGGGAGGGCCTTGCACACCTCAGTTTGCCTTTAGCAGCCGGCCTGAAAATATCTCCGAGCAGGCTGCTCATGCCGCACTACTTACCATTAAAAGAAAGGACCACATTATTGCTGTTATAAACCATTGATTAAGGTTTATAATAGCAATAATCCCCTCGAAATTCATTGTTACTGCAGTTAATGACCAGTTTATTAGAGCGTTAACCATCCTTGGCAATGGGCTGAGTCGTTTAATGCTGGTAACGACCAATTTCTCAAGGGTTATTGCTTAAATAACAATCCTTTGGTAGATATATGTTCCACCACCAGATACTGCTCCAGCTGGAACCTTCTCCTGTGAAATAATTGTTAATTATTTCCTCCCAAGTTTTGCCACCCTGCCTCCCAAGTTGGAGATGGAGTGGGTTTGCTGAGGGGCGCAAAGTGTCAGGGACGCTGCGAGCTGAGAGCAGGCAAAGAGAGGGGAAGCAGCAGGAGACGTGTGAAGAGTCACGCAGAGGGATGTGGGTGGAGGAGTTGGGGGTTTGGGGCTGTTCAGCCTGGAGAAGAGAAGGCTCCAGGAAGAACTTAGAGCAGCCTTCCAGTACCAGAAGGGGGCTACAGGACAGCTGGGGAGGGACTTTTGACGAGGGCTTGGAGTGATAGGATGAGGGACTATGGCTTTGAGTGGGGAGAGGGGAGACTGAGACAGGAGATGAGGGAGAAATCCTTGAAAGTGAGAGTGAGGAGACACTGGAACAGGTTGCCCAAGGAGGTTGTGGATGCCTCCTCCCTGCAGGTGCTCAAGGCCAGGTTGGATGAGGCCTTGAGCAGCTTGGTGTAGTGGAAGGTGTCGCTGCCCACGGCAGGGGGTTGGAACTGGATGATCTTGAAGGTCCCTCCCAACCCATTCCATGATTCTATGATTTACGAGGCTTCCCTCTCTGCCCCCCAGTGACTGTCCCAGCTCTGGGCATGTCCACCCCAGCCACCCATGGTGCTTTGCAGAGTCAGAAGCAGCAAAGCTTCCAGAGCTGAGCCTGGGGCTGCCTGGGGCTGCCAGGCACTGCAGTGAGCCACCTGAGGAGGGTGAGAGGCACCAAAGCTCTCCCTCCCTTCTCCTCTTACGTTAATAGGAGCTGAACATTTCATCGCCTTAACGATGTCCTATCGTGTCACGTTAGCGTCACCCTCCCAGCAGCATTCATTTTGCCTGACATGATCTGAAAGGCACAGATAGGATTACCCTTTAATTGTGTCATATTAGCAAAAATAAACACTGAGTAGTGCAAGGCTGGCACCAAACAGCGGAGCAGGAGCGGACTCTTGCTGCCCGGAGAGAGCCCAGGAACCTGCACGCTTCAGGGCCTTTATGGGACCAAAGCAGGAGAGGGGCAGGGAGAGAATCTCTGCCTCAGGTTCTTTCACCATCTTTAAGTCTCTTGATCACAGGTCCCTTGCCTGTGCACAGCTCCCAAGTTTCCCTGAGCCTTCATCCACGATGGAAAGAGGCTGAATTCATAGATTCATAGAATAGGTTGGGTTGGGAGGGGCCAGCCCAGGTTGCTCAAGGCCTCATCCAAGCTGGCCTTGGACACCTCCAAGCAGGGGGCATCCGCAGCCTCCCTGGGCAACCCGTTCCAGTGTCTCCCCACCCTCATGGGAAAGAATTTCTTCCTCATCTCCAGTCTCAGTCTCCCCTTGTGCAGCTCAAAGCCATTGTCTCAGGTCCTGCCACTCCAAGCCCTTGCCAAAAGTCCCTCCCCAGTTGTCTTGTAGCCCCCTTCAGGTACTGGAAAGCTGCTCTAAGCCTTCTCCTCTCAAAGCTGAACATCCCCAACTCTCCCATCCTGGCCCCATGGGGAAGGCAGCTCCCCTTGACCTACTCATTTCCAGCCACTCACCTCAAACTCCTAACCTCTAAGATGGCTTCAGCAGGCTTCTGGATGAGTTTGCTATGAAAAAAAGAAAACAACAGAAATGTCCCCAAATCCCCCCGAAAATCCATGTGAGGTGTTCCTGAGTCTTGTTAAGAGACACCAGGGACATCTCAGTCTGGGAGGGGATCAGGTGGAGCATGACTGGTGCCAGGTTTGGCTTTGGTGCTCCCTTCTTTCTTTTTGCACTTTGTTCCCAGGTTTGTGTTGTGTCTTTGAGGTGCCACTCGAATGAAAGAAAGAAAAAGAGAGAAAGAGAAAGAGAGAAAGAGAGAAAGAGAGAAAGAAAGAAAGAAAGAAAGAAAGAAAGAAAGAAAGAAAGAAAGAAAGAAAGAAAGAAAGAAAGAAAGAAAGAAAGAAAGAAAGAAAGAAAGAGAGAGAGAAAGAGAGAAAGAAAGAAAGAAAGAAAGAAAGAAAGAAAGAAAGAAAGAAAGAAAGAAAGAAAGAAAGAAAGAGAAAGAGAGAAAGAAAGAGAGAAAGAGAGAAAGAAAGAAAGAAAGAAAGAAAGAAAGAAAGAAAGAAAGAAAGAAAGAAAGAAAGAAAGAAAGAAAGAAAGAAAGAAAGAAAGAAAGAAAGAAAGAAAGAAAGAAAGAGAGAGAAAGAAAGAGAGAAAGAGAGAAAGAAAGAAAAAGAAAGATGGATAGATGGATGGATAGATAGATAGATAGATAGATAGATAGATAGATAGATAGATAGATAGATAGATAGATAGAAAAAAGAAGGAGGGGAGAAGAACTCTGGGAGAAGTTTCAGTCCTGGGCTTGGTGCTGATCTCCGGTGATGCTCCAGGCTCCTCCAGCCCCTGGGAGAAGGCAGAAATCTGCCTCAAGTCAATTATCAAGTGGAAAACACCAAACCTGGAGTATTTTCCCCCCTCTGTAGGAAGGATTTATCCCTTTCTAACCATCTCCACCTGCTCACTGGCCCCTGGCAGCTGTGACGCGGAGCCTGGCTGGGACATTTCAGCCAGAGGTGGCTGAGCTCTGGCGGTGGCTTTGCCGCAGCCCCGGTCCAGCCAGGCTGGGTCTGTCTCTGGTCCCTGTCACAACTGCTGCAGGGATTTGTGTGAGCATCCGTGTTATTTTAGAGATAATGTGAGCAGAGTGGAGCATGTCACAGGATAATGGTCTCCTGCTGCTAGGCTGTTCTTGGCATTTATCAAAAAATGACACCAGAGGGAATATGCTCAAGGGAGCCGAGGTGTCGATTCCATGACTGCTACTTCGTGATAAAAGTTAACAGAAATAAAAATGAATCAGTCACAAAACAGCTTATTTATAGCTGTGCCCAGCTCAGGAGGGGATCCCTGGCAAAGGCAGGGGAGGGAAGCTCCCCCGTACGCAGGATTCCTGGGAAAGGCAGGGGAGGGAAGCTCCTCCATGCACAGGATCCCTGGCAGAGGCAGGGCAGGCAAGCTCCTCCATGCACAGGATCCCTGGCAGAGGCAGGGCAGGCAAGCTCCTCCATGCACAGGATCCCTGGCAGGGGCAGGGCAGGCAAGCTCCTCCATGCACAGGATCCCTGGCAGGGGCAGGGCAGGCAAGCTCCTCCATGCACAGGATTCCTGGCAGGGGCAGGGCAGGCAAGCTCCTCCATGCACAGGATCCCTGGCAGGGGCAGGGCAGGCAAGCTCCTCCATGCACAGGATCCCTGGCAGAGACAGGGCAGCTCCTCCATGCACAGGATCCCTGGCAGAGACAGGGCAGCTCCTCCATGCACACCCACACCGGCATTGCCCTGCCAGGAGCTGCAGCCCCACTTGCTGCTGCCCTTTCTCACCTTGTCCCTTCCCACCACCCCCTAAACACCTCTGTGAGCAGTGGAAGGGCTGGTGCTCACCACAGGGTGGGAGAGGAGGGCTGGTGCTCACCACAGGGTGGGAGAGGAGGGCTGGAGGATGAAGGCATTAGAGGTTGCTCAGCTCAGATGTTGATTTTTCTCTCTCAGGACAGGGTTAGAGTGAGCACAGGGTGACAGAGTGGAGGAGTTGTCCTCTGCTCCCATTCCCCACCTAATCTGTGCTGCTCTGCCCTGACCAGGCAGTCTTGCACCCTGAAGGCCCCCCAGACAAGCAAATGCTGGGTGCATCCCCTGCATTTCCCACCTTCTGCCTCCACCTCTGGGTCTCAACAAAGCCAAACCCAAACATTTTGCACAAGGCTCGCAAAAGAAAACAAAACAAACCCAAACCAAACCACTTCCACTGCTTCGCCTAGGACCAAATATTTGGAGCAAACTGTTTCAGTGTTGCCTCTGTTTATACATCCTGGTGGGGGTGGCCTCTGGATGGAGCTGGGACCCTGCACTGGGCTCAGCTGCAGGGACTGAGCTCCCAGACCCCAGGGATGCAGATGGAGCTCAGCCTCAGGGATGGGAATTGCTGAGCTTGAAGCTTGGGGGGAGGGGGAGCTTGTTCCCTGAGCAGGGGGCGATCAGGTCTCTTGTTGGCTGTTTGCTAACAGGCTGTGCCCAGGGAGCTGTGTGGGCTTGGGGTAGGGGGGAAAGGGTTTGAGGGTCCCAAGCACCTGCAGCATGCACCAATGGGTCATGCACCTGCAAGAGGCTGGAACTTACTTCTGATGACAGTGGGAGCCGGGGTGGGGGGAAGCAGGAAAAGGAAGAATGGAAGTTAGGGGAAGGCAGAAAAAAAGGCAGAAAATAAGAAAAAGGAAGAAAAAAGGCAGGGAAAGGCAGGAAAAGGAAGGGAAAGGAAGAAATAAAAGCAGGCAAAGGAAGATAAATGCAGTAAAAAGGCAAAAAAAGAGGGGAAATGGCCAAAAAAAGGAGGCAGGAAGGGGAACAGGGTGGGGCTGGGTGTGTCAGGAAAAGGAAGAAGAAAAGGCAGAAAAAGGAAGAAGAAAAGGCAGAACATGAAAGAAATAAATAACTTTAAAGGCCAGCACTTGGTGAAAGAACTAAAAATGCCTAATCCTGGGTCTGGCATTCAGTGAAATATCCTGGCTGCAACCATCTCACCATGGAGCTTGCCCTAAATGGAGCATGCAGCTGGTTAAGGGAAGAAAAACGAGGTGGGATTTGGGTTTCCACACCAGCCCATCAAAGGCACAAAGCTGAAGGCTTCCACTTGATCAAGGTGAACAAATTAATGGACTAATGGTCGGTGGGGCCAAGTTCTGGGCTGTTTCCAGCGGGACAGTCTGGTTTTGTTATCTCAGCTGTGGGCAGGGAGGAGGAGACGAGGAGGAGGAAGAGGAGGAGGAGAAGGAGGAGGAGGGCAGGAGGAGGACACTGAAGCACCTGGCTTGGTTGGCCCTCCGTGTAGTAGGAAACAAGAGGGGCCACAGGGGACACATCTCTCTTTTCCACCTACATGTTATTCCAGCCATAAATCCGAGTGACAAGCTTGAACTTTTCTCAATTGACATGTTTACAAGGGAAGTCCACGTTTGACAGGAAAATTAAGCATATCAATCACTTAACGAGCTCGTTAATGAAAGGCTCTCAGATCTCTCTGAGTTTGTGCCTGGTAGCACAATTTATTGATCAAGTGTGCTCTCGGCCCGGGCCAGATGTTGCCGTGCCTTGATCCTCAAAGCCAGGCCAGCCCTCAAACCCTGGCCAGGGTTTAGCAAGAGGTCATTTTCTCCAGCAGACCCCAGGTTCCCCTGTCTGCCTCCTGGTTTCTCTTTCTTTCTCTCCCCCTCTTTTTTTTCTTCCTCCCCCCAGCAGAACAAAGAGAGCAGATGCAGGCTCGGGGCCCCTCACACCCACTCAGACATATGGAAGCGATCTCCTCTGTCTTTGTAATTACACAGGAGCTTGCTTTTCAATGGCTGCAGGTTTTATTGCACAGAAACCAACCTATTCCTACATAAAACATTTTTATGGCTTCTCCTCCAGGGGCTCCTGGCAAGGATCTGTCAGGGCTAACAGCGGCAGGACCCTGGCAGCTGCTGGGGTCCCCTGGCATGAGCATGGAGAGGCCAAGGACAGGGTGAGAGGGTGAAGGAGGGAGGCCCAGATGAGGCATGGTGGTGGGAAAACTGGAGGCAGAGCTCCCAGTGAAAGGCAGCAGCTTTTGAAAGGCAGCAGAGTACACAAAGCAAGCCTCAAACCCTAATGAAACCTATAAATCCTGGCTGTGTCTGCCCCCCAGCCCGGGATGTGCCCAAAATCCCACCCAGGGATGTGCTTGGAAGAGCCTCACTTGTCTGAACATCTCCAAGATGCTCAGAAGGTTGCAGTGGCATGGAGCATCAGAAGGTTGCAGTGGCATGGAGGATGCTCTCATTTGGTGAGACACTGGCACAGGTTGCCCAGGGAGGTGGTGGAAGCCTCATCTCTGGCGGTTTTGAAGGCCAGGCTGGATGTGGCTCTGAGCAACCTGCTCTGGTGTGAGGAGTCCCTGCCCATGGCAGGGGGTTGGAACTGGATGATCCTTGAGGTCCCTTCCAAGCCTCATAATTCTGTAATCTCTTTATCCATTGATGATCATGGCAGTGATGTGGAGGATGCTCTCCATTGGTGGGGATCTCTTTCTCCATTGGTGGCTTGAGCCCAGAGTCCCCACATTTCAGCCCTGCAGGGAGAATCTGCATGTCCCAGCTGCAGGCATTAACACAGAGCCTGGTGTGGCAGGGTGCTCTGGCAGTACTCCCCATGCCAGACTCAGCCTTTCCCTGGGTCAGGCTTGGGGAAAAGCAGCTCCCAGGTATATCCCTGAGCTGGCAGATGCAGGTGTACACAAGCCAGGGAGGGTGACAGAGAGCCATCCACCCTCCCTGGCCACCATAGTCTAGCTGGTGCAGCAGAGCATGCTTTGGATGTGCCAGCAGCTTGTTTGCAGAAGGCCTTGGAGAAACAATGGGAGAGTCACTCTGCAGTCTAATGGAGTAAAAAGGGGGGGGAAAAAAACAGCCTGTAGTGCATCACGAAGAGCCCCGAATGCAAAGATGACAATTTAAGTGTTTAAAATGTACTCAAGGTAATTCCAAACAAATTTTAAAGCCATTTCAGACTATAAAACCCCCAGCTAAATCATTGGGTATATGGTGGCAGTGCTTATGTTGCAAAATATCCCTAGCAGGAAAGGAGAAGTTTAAAACCATGGCCACTTAATCCCCAGAAATGACTGATGGGAGGCTGCAGTGCTGGAGCTGGAGGAACCTGCAAGTCAAGGCCAGGCTGCTGGGTCACTCCTGGCTGGGCTGTGTGAGGAGCACCTGGGGGCTGGCTTGGATTTGTTGAGCTCTGTCAAGGCATTGATGTTCTTCCAGAGTGTTGCATCTACAATGATGTCATGGCACAACCTTGGCTTCATCCCTCCAGCTCCTCCAACAGCCTCCTCCTCCTCCTCCAACAGCCTCCCTCCTCCTCCTCCTCCAACAGCCTCCCTCCTCCTCCTCCAACAGCCTCCCTCCTCCTCCTCCAACAGCCTCCCTCCTCCTCCTCCAACAGCCTCCCTCCTCCTCTTCCAACAGCCTCCCTCCTCCTCTTCCAACAGCCTCCCTCCTCCTCTTCCAACCGCCTCCTCCCAGCCATCTTAAGGAAGCCCCAAATCTCCGCCTGGCCCTATTGCACCTCACCCCAGCAGGATTTGGGGGAAATCAGCTCCTCCAGAAGAGTTGTAGCTGCACCTGGAGGTGGGCTGAGGGCTGATGAGGGGGAACACAGTCCCGGCTCCTTGTTCCCACCCACATCGCTGCCCAGGGGAGGGCTGATGGTCGTCTCACCGAAGGTGCTTTACTCTGGGCCGTCCCTCGAATCCCTTCGCCGGGCGTCCGCCTTTCACACCCGGCCAAAGGCTCGAACCCACGAGGGAAGCCCTGAAGGGCCGAAATCAAAAGTTTATTCCCTTCACTTCTGGGCTCCCAATTTCTTCTTCTTCTTTTTTCGGTTGTCGTTGGGTTGGGGTTGGTTGTTTTTTTTTGCGTGCTGCCTGTTCCGTGCCCCGATCCGAGCGAGCGGCGCAGCTCTCCCTCGCTCCCTCTTCCCTCGCTCCCTCTTCCTTTCACCAAACAGATGTAACTATTTATTCCTTATGTCCCAGTTTTCCTGTAATTTCATAAAGTGCAAATTTGCTGTCCTGCTCCCAAATGCCGAGTCGGTGGTTTGTCATAACAGTCATCAGTAACTGTCGCTTTCTGCCTGGGGCTTAATTAACCCACTCCCTCATTAGCATGTCCATGCAGTTGTAAGGAATGAAAGGCTGATTATTTTCTACAACAGTCGCAGCCAATTACTGCGCTGAAATGGAACCACATTAATCAAATCTTTAGTACAGTGGCAAATTCAGAGATATCAGATTGCAAGAGACTGCAAAGCTAATATGTCACTGTCAGCGGAGCTACGCAGGCATTTAGCGAATTGCATTAAATAGATGGCTCCGCTGAAACCGCATGAATTTAATATGTGATGGGATCTGGAAGCTATTAGTGTGACATGGCAAAGTACTGGGAGCTTGGCAGCTCTGGACTTTATCCATGAACTCAGGAAACTCGTGGAAAAAAAAAAAGAAAATAAGAGGGGAAAAAAAAAAAAAAAAAGAAACCCAACAACTTTGCCTGGATCGGGGCGGGGGAGGGGGTGGTGCGAGCGGCAGAACGTCGCCCGGAGGAAGGGGGAAGGAGCAGCGAGGAGATGGGAACGGCCCCCAGGCAGCTAGCTTGCTGCTGGGGGATGCTGGAGGAGAGCTTGGGGAGGGAGGGATGCACTCTGAGTACCGGGTTCGGGTTTGGGGGCTCTCGTCGCAAGGAAGATATCGAGGCGGTGGAGTGTGTCCAAAGGTGTTGCTAGGATGTTGAGGGCTGGATGGGGGGGTCCAGAGAAGGGCAAAGAAACTGGGGAAGGGTCTGGAGAACAGGGCTGAGGGAGGAGGAGCATCAGAGGGAGCTGGGGGTGTTCAGTGTGGAGAAAAGGAGGCTGAGGGGAGAGCTCATTGCGCTCTATGGCTCCCTGAAAGGTGGGAATTGGTCTCTTCTCCTTAGTCTCAGGCGATAGGAGAGGAAATAGCCTGAAATTGTGCCAGGGAAGGGCTAGGTTGGAGACTAGGAAACATTTCTTTGCTGCAAAAGTGGTTGGAGACTGGAACAGGTTGCCCTGGGAGGTGGTGGAGTTCCCCTCCCTGGAGGTGTTCAAGAAACCTGTGACCGTGGCACCTGGGGCCATGGTTTGGTGGCCATGGTGGTGTTGGCTTGATGGTTGGACTGGATGATCTTAGAGGCCTTTTCCAACCTGAATGCTTCTATGACTCTAAATCCCCCAGAGGGTTTAGAAGCCTTTCCCTCTGTAGGGAGGCCACACAGGAAGAGGAGGAGGTTTGTTCAAAGCCACATTCAAAGGCCCTTCAAATCTTTCCACGTTCCCAATGAGTAACTGTGGGGAAATCCACCCTGGGTCCACGTTGCTGCCAAGCTTGCCGGGAACCTCAGCTTCATGCCCTCTTTTCGCCTGCTTAATCCTTCCATGCATTCATAGGCTTCACCTAGACAACACCAAACATCCCTGGCCAGCCTGCAAGCAAGACAGATCCCTGGGAGAGGGAGAGTGGCCACCGCCAGCTGCCCCACCTGTGCCCCCCTCGGCCGGCGTCGCTGCGCCCGCTCGGTGCCACGCGCCGGGGAGCCGCAGGCGCTGACAGGGCTGAGCGATGAGGCTCAGCAGCCAGGGTCTGCTCTTACACAAACTGCCTTCATCAGCAACTCGCTGCTCCCATCAGTTAATCTTCCAGCAGAAGGTACACTCCTGGTACATTTCCTCTCCCAGTAACCTAATCTACCATCTAGTTTATGCATACATGCTCCGAGGGGCTTTTATATATATATGTAGAGATAGATATTTATTTTTTTCCCCTCTAACAATCAATCTGTGCAGCGAGGAGCTGCAGCTGCATTTAAATACCAAGGGGTTTTTCCATTATCTCCAGTGGAGGAGGAGAAGGAGAAGGAGAAGGAGAAGGAGAAGGAGAAGGGAGAAGGAGAAGGAGAAGGGGAAGGGGAAGGGGAAGGGGAAGGGGGGGAAGGGGAAGGGAAGGGGAAGGGGAAGGGGAAGGGGAAGGGGAAGGGGAAGGGGAAGGGGAAGGGGAAGGGGAAGGGGAAGGGGAAGGGGAAGGGGAAGGGGAAGGGGAAGGGGAAGGAGAAGGAGAAAAGGAGAAGGAGAAGGAGAAAAGGAGAAGGAGAAAGAGAAAAGGAGGAGGAGGAGGAGGAGAAGGAGGAGGAGGAGGAGGAGGGGAAGGAGAAGGAGAAGGAGAAGGAGAAGGAGAAGGGGAAGGGGAAGGGGAAGGGGAAGGGGAAGGGGAAGGGGAAGGGGAAGGGGAAGGGGAAGGGGAAGGGGAAGGGGAGGGGGAGGGGGAAGGGGAAGGGGAAGGAGAAGGGGAAGGAGAAGGAGAAAAGGAGAAGGAGAAGGAGAAAAGGAGAAGGAGAAAGAGAAAAGGAGGAGGAGGAGGAGGAGAAGGAGGAGGAGGAGGAGGAGGGGGAAGGAGAAGGAGAAGGAGAAGGAGAAGGAGAAGGAGAAGGAGAAGGAGAAGGAGAAGGAGAAGGAGAAGGAGAAGGAGAAGGAGAAGGAGAAGGAGAAGGAGAAGGAGAAGGAGAAGGAGAGAAGGAGAAGGAGAAAAGGAGAAGGAGAAGGAGAAAAGGAGAAGGAGAAAGAGAAAAGGAGGAGGAGGAGGAGGAGAAGGAGAAGGAGAAGGAGAAGGAGAAGGAGAAGGAGAAGGAGAAGGAGAAGGAGAAGGAGAAGGAGAAGGAGAAGGAGAAGGAGAAGGAGAAGGAAAATAAAGAAAAATAAAGAGGAAAAGGAAAAGCAAAAATTAAAAGAAAAGGAAAAAGGAAAAGGGAGAGGAAAGGGAAAGGGAAAGGGAAAGGGAAAGGAAAAGGAAAAGGAAAAGGAAAAGGAAAAGGAAAAGGAAAAGGAAAAGGAAAAGGAAAAGGAAAAGGAAAAGGAAAAGGAAAAGGAAAAGGAAAAGGAAAAGGAAAAGGAAAAAAAAGAAACATAAAAGGAAAAAAAATAATAATAAAAGCAAAAAAAGGTAAAAAAAGAAATAAAAAGAAGAAAATGGGAGAAAAAGAAAGAAAGAAAAAGAAAGAAAAAAAGAAAAAGAAAAAGAAAAAGAAAAAGAAAAAGAAAAAGAAAAAGAAAAAAAAAGAAAAAGAAAAAGAAAAAGAAAAAGAAAAAGAAAAAGAAAAAGAAAAAGAAAAAGAAAAAGAAAAAGAAAAAGAAAAAGAAAAAGAAAAAGAGAAAAAAGAGAAAAAGAAAAAGAGAAAAAAAAAAGAAAGAGAAAAAAAAAAGAAAAAGAAAAAGAAAAAATAATAAGAAGAAAAGGACAAAAAAAGTGGGAGAGGACCACTGGAAATCAAGGGAACTAAACTCCAATTTGGTGAAGAGTCTGCTTGAAGGTGTGAGGAATGCTGAGGGCAGCCTACAAATGCTGCTGCTGCTGCTCTAGGAATAGGTTTGGGAAGTTGAGGCCCCTGGATTGTTTTTTCTTGTAGAATCCAGCTGGGAAGGGACCCCAGGGATCAACTGCTTCAACCTCCCTAGGTCACAGCAGAGCTGCAGTGAGCTGGGCCCAGCACCCTGGCAAGCTGAGGCTGCAAAGTGCCCAGTGGAGAGGACTCCACTGCTGCCCCTGGGAGGTGACTCCAGTGTCTGACTGTGCTCATGGATGCTACTGCTGGGCACTGGGAAGAACCTGAACTTTTAGATGCTCCTCCAAACCCAGTGGTTAAACCTCCTTTGCAGCCCACCTGCCCTGAAGCCCTGAGCACCCCCGATGCTCTCTACAGCTCCCTGAAGGGAGGTTGCGGTGAGGTGGGAATTGGTTTCCTCTCTAGGATCAGGTGATAGAAAGAGAAGAAATGACTGAAATTGTGCCAGGGAGGCTTAGGTTGGAGATGAGGGAAATTTTCTTTGCTGCCAGAGTGGTCAGGGGTTGGCACAGGCTGCCCAGGGAGGTGGTGGAGTCCCCATGCCTGGAGGTGGTCAAGAAATGTGTGGCCATGGCACGTGGGGCCATGGTTTAGTGGCCATGGTGGGGTTGGGTTGCTGCTTGGACCTGATGATCTTGGAGGCCTTTTCTCTTTGGCATGAGCTGTTCCTTTTCCTCCTTCTTTTCCTTTCTTCCTAGGGTTTTATACATAGTACTTATTCTTTTGCTCCCAGGGAGATTCACACAGAGCCTGATGCTTGGATTTTACATGAATCACTGATGAGCTAACAAATTAATTACCTGCTCACTCCTCCCCTCCTGCGGGAGGTCACAGAGGCTGGGGAGGAGCGGAGGTGGAGGGCACAGCTCTTGGCTGCCCCTTGCTCAGTGCCATCCCAGCTCCTACTTTAAAGAGCAGAGTCAAAATTGCCACTTTGGGTTAAAATCAGCTTGAAATGGCTCTCCCTAAACACAGAGGCACCCAAACTCAGGCTGTCATCTTTAGTGGCTCAGAACAAAGCCTGGGAAAATACTGCCCCAGCACACAGGACTTTTATAACCTTTGATGTATAGCTTTCATTAGTAGCAATAATTTCATAGTATCACAGTATCATAGTATCAGTCAGGGTTGGAAGGGACCACAAGGATCATCTAGTTCCAACCCTCCTGCCATGGGCAGGGACACCCCACACTAGAGCAGGCTGCCCAGAGCCTCATCCAGCCTGGGCTTAAACACCTCCAGGGACGGGGCCTCAACCACCTCCCTGGAACAACCCATTCCAGGGCTTCACCACTCTCATGGGGAAGAACTTCCTCCTCACATCTAGCCTGAATCTCCCCACCTCCAGCTTCATTCCATTCCCCCTAGTCCTATCACTACCTGAGATCCTGAGAAGTCCCTCCCCAGCCTTCCTGTAGCCCCCTTCAGATCCTGGAAGGCCACAATGAGGTCACCTGGGAGCCTTCTCTTCTCCAGACTGAACAGCCCAAATTCCAATTCCTTCAGTCTGTGCTCACAGGAGAGGTGCTCCAGCCCTCTGATCATCCTCGTGGCCCTTCTCTGGACACCTTCCAGCACCTCCAGATCCCTCTCGTAATAGGGGCTCCAGAACTGGAGGCAGTACTGCAGGTGGGGTCTCACCAGGGCTGAGCAGAGGGGAGAATCACCTCCTTTGACCTGCTGGCCACACTTCTCCTGATGCAACCCAGGAGCTGATTGGCTTTCCGGGCTGCAAGTGCACACTGAGAGCTCCTGTTGAGCTTCTCCTCCCCCAGCACCCCCAAGTCTCTCTCCTCAGGGCTGCTCTCCAGCCAGTCCCTGCCCAGCCTGGATTTGTGCCTGGGATTGCCTTGACCCAGCTGCAGGAGCCTGCCCTTGGTCTTGTTGAAGCTCCTGAGGTTGGCTTGTGCCCACCTCTCCAGCCTGTCCAGGTCCCTCTGGATGGATCCCTTCCCTCCAGCTGTCTGCTGCACCACACAGCTTGGTGTCATCAGCAACCTTGCTGAGGGTGCACTCAGTGCCACTGTCCATGGCACCCACAGAGATGTTGAACAAGCCTGGTCCCAGGACTGATCCCTGAGGGACTCTGCTTGTCCCTGGCCTCCCCTGGGACATGGACCCATTGACAGCCACTCTTTGGGTGCAGCCATCAAGCCAGTTCTGTATCCATCTCGTGGTCCAATTTCTGTAACTGCATCCACAGAAACATTTATTGAATAATAATTCTGCTCATTTGGGGGTTTGGTTTGCTTGGTTTGGGGTGGGGTTTTTTTTGGGTGACTTGCTCCCTGGGCCCTGCAGATCTTTGCCTTCATCTTCTCCATCCTCTTCATCCGGCTCTTCATCCTCCTTTTCTGCCCTTTGCAAGAGAAGAACCAGGCTGTGGGGTTTGCTTCCTCTACTTTTTTGGGGGGGGTTGGCCAGTTGAATAATAATTCTGCCTTTTCTGCTGTTGACTTGATCCCTGGATCCCTGACTCTGCAGATCACTCATCCTCTCCGTCCAGCTCTTCATCCAGCTCTTCATCCTCTTCTTCGACCCTTTGTAAGATAAACCCAGGGCTTTGCTGTGCTTTTCCTTCTACTTGTGGGGGCTGTGGCCAATTAAATGTTAATGCTGCTTTTTCTTCTTGACTTGATCCCTGGACTCCACAGATGCCTCCCTCTGCAGAGCCTTCATCCTCCCCATCCTCTTCATCCAGCTCTTCATCCTCCTCTTCTACCCTTTGCAAAAGAAGAACCAGGCCTCTGGTGTGGTTGTTCCTTCCTGTGCTTTTTGGCCAGCTGAGTAATAATCCTGCATTTTCTTGGTGACTTGATCCCTGGATTCCACAGAGCCTTCATCCTCCCCATCCTCTTCATCCAGCTTTTCATCCCCCTCTTCTAGCCTTTGCAAAAGAAGAACCAGGCCTCTGGTGTGGTTGCTCCTTCCTGTGCTTTTTGGCCAGTTGAGTAATAATCCTGCTCTTTCTTGGTGACTTGATCCCTGGACTCCACAGGGCCTTCATCGTCTCCATCCTCCTATTCTACCCTCTGAAAAATGAACTCAGCCCTTTGCTGTGTTTTTTTTTTTTAACCCTTCTACTTTGGGGATTTATTTTCTCTCACCCACCCACACACACACACCTCCCCTTTCCCCCCTTTCCCCTTTGCCACCATATTAAAGCCTAATTCCCCCCCCAGGCAACTCTCTTCCCCCTTAGGTCAGCAGCAGCCCCTGTTAGAATAGAATAGGATAGGATAGAATAGGATAGAATAGAATAGAATAGAATAGAATAGAATAGAATAGAATAGACCAGACCAGGTTGGAATAGACCTCCAAGATCATCGAGTCCAACCTATCATCCAACACCACCTGATCAACTAACCCATGGCACCAAGCACCCCATCAAGTCTCCTCCTGAACACCTCCAATGCTGGTGACTCCACCACCTCCACGGGCAGCCCATTCCAATGGGCAATCATTCTTTCTGTGTAGAACTTCCTCCTAACATCCAGCCTAAACCTCCCCTGGTGCAGCCTGAGACTGTGTCCTCTTGTTCTGCTGCTGGCTGCCTGGGAGAAGAGACCAACCTCTGCCTGTCTACAA